>VXBL01010529.1:617123-709525 GCA_013400195.1 Aramus guarauna | reverse complement strand
AAAAAAAAGGTGTGCTGTTTCCACTGTGTGGTGAATTAATGGTGCAGAAATAAAGTAATTGCCGCCTCCATTTGGAAAGCTTAACTGAGCTCCTGGAGGTTCCCCGTTTCGGCAGTGACACAGTCACTTGCAAAGTGAATCAGTAACTTTTGAAGCCTTTTGGACTGGTCTCAGAATTGTTTGGTCTGTTTCAGCAGCTGTGCCCGAAACTTTCTGTCTTGTTTTCGCTTGTTACCTCTGCCTTTTGTGCTTGGTGCTGCTCGGGAGCCCTGTAAGGAAGGGGAGATGGAGGGGTCCAGAGGCTCATCCTGCTCCTCCTGAGGACATGTGAGCAAGCTGTGCTCAGCCTCTCGCCAGACCTGGTGCCTGGTCACTGTGCAACTGAGGAGATGGAGCAGTAAGAACACACTGGGAAAGGATGAGATTGATGGTTGTTTTTTTTCTCTTCAGGTTCATTTGTCTTGTCTTGTTTGATGTTTTTGTGATTATGAATAACCTTCTGGCTCATCCTTCTGACTTCTGCTTCTGGCTTTAGCAAAACATTTTAATGTCATTCCCCTGTCAGCTACTGTGACTCCCAGGGTCTTCACCCCAGCTCCCAGGAAGCTTCTTCCTTCCAGACCATCTTTCTTTTCTTGTCTTGAGCCCTTGTCTGTGGGGCTGCTTTGCTCACTCTCTCCTTTAAGATCCTTCTCCTTCAGATCCATCTCACTTAGCTTTAGACATCTGTGCCCATCAGCTTTACACCCCTTTGAAGTTAGCTGAGGGAAACAGGTATTGTAGGCTGCAAGTCACCAGGCCTGTTTCAGACTTCTAATTTTGGATAAAATCTGTTGTTCCTTAGATGCCAGGTCTTCATGACTGTAAAGAGAGCCTAAGATGACCAGCACTACCTGCAGACTCCTACCCTACAGATGTGTGTGTCTTTGGATTAGTCCCACCTCTGTCCTTAAAAAAATCCCATAGTTCTTGTCTCACACTCCTCTACTGCACTGTTCCAGCTTTTTTCTGAGCCCATTTTTCTTTGAATCACTCCTCCTTCTGCTACTTTATACTACCTGTGCCCCCTCTTGCCAACAGGCCCTCTTCCTTTTATCTGCCATACCTTGTTCTTGAATCTGTGACTCCACTGTGCTGTTACAAAACAGTAAGGACATTCCTACTGGAAATGGCCTGAACCATAGGCAGGGCAGAGAATATCAAAGTGTGTCTGACAGGCAGTACTGATGCTCCCACTTCATGTCAACAATTTCATGTAGAAGGGAGCAGATCTTAAGAGCTTGGGGGTTTTTGGGAGCTTTCTGAATCAAACTCACAAGATGTTTCTGAGATCCCGCAGCTCCCATGGCCAGCCTCGGGCATCAATGGGATTTGATTCCCAAGACCCAAGCTTTCATAGGAAGCTTTGAGACTTTGCCAAGTCTGAGATACTGTGTCCCTAATCAGAGTAAGTATATTTACTCTTAAATTCCTTTGACTTCACTTGGAGTTGTGGGTTATCAGCATGCCTGAAAAATAGGCCTTGATGTCTCAAGCTGAGCATAAAACCTGACCAGGTAGTTTCACCTGGGGCCTCACTCATTTAAACCAGTGACAATATTTGATAAAAGTGTTTCTCAAACCGCAAATAAAGGCCTGGCTTTCTGTGTTCATATTGTCTCAAAGCTGGGCAGGGTAGACAGGGAGCAAGCACGAAGCAGCTGGAGCAAAGATCTCCCAAGGCATTTGCTTCACTAGGAAGAGACTGACTTTGTACTGAGGCATTGCTTTCAGGGCTGTCCATGACCTCTTTTTATTATGGCTGTAGCATGCTGGTTTCCCAGTGGCAAAATTACGGGGCAGATGATAGGAAGCTCAGGCACCTGACACAGGACAAGCAGACGCTCCTTGACCACCCCGGTTGGTTGCAGTCAGCGATCACCTCATTTGCAGCTCTGCTGTGTGAGGACATGGTGGGTCCATCTACCACAGGTAGCAGCACTGGTCTAGCCAAGGAGCTGAAGGGACTCGTATAAAAGGTATTTCTCCAAGAGACTCGTCTTTCTGATTTAACTCAGTCTCTGCACTCTGGAGGGTTGCTCTCCCTTTCTTATTCTGACAAAACTTTCCAAGAGATTAGTGGGAGTTTTGCTCAAATGTGAGCTGTTGGAGCAAGTTGTTGATTTGTTAATTCCATTTCTTTAAAACAACAGCAAATTAGAATCTCCCTCAGCTGAGGTCTGGGTCACATACATAGGAACAGGGAACTAGAAAGAAAGAAATCCCTTTGTGGTGATGGAGTGCAAGGTATTTGATTCAGCATCATGCTTGATTGCATTATTGTAATAGCATTTTACTTTGTCTGGCTGGTTCTTTTCGGATACCTGCTTTCAGTCAGTTTAGAGTAAGACATTTACTTTAAAATTCTGCAACTGATGCTTTGTCTTTTTGGAGCACAGGTGATGTACTGAAATGATTAAGGCGATGTAAAAATACAAAGAGTTGAATAAAATGAAAAGTGAGACATGTTTCCACATTTTAGGAAGTCATGCCACCAACACGTAAACCTGCTAGCTTTTAAAATATAGTTTGGGAAGGGGATTTTTTGTTTTTTTTCCTCCCAGATTTAGATCAAGTAATTGGAGAAACATCTTGATAGCAATGGATAAAATCTAAGTCCTTAATTACACCTTTGATTTCTCTGGAATCAGAATTTCCCTCAAGTGGCATTCAGAAAGCTGTTATCTGTTAATGTACTTTGTGATTCAGACTAATTACATACACAAGTTAGAAACCATGATCTTAATTCTTTCCAACCAAGGGAGCATTGCTTGTAGTTATCACTCTTTGGCTAATGAATCCTTATAGTGATGAAGTGTCTGTCACGCTGGCTGCTCATTGTTGCTTCTGTTTTCTCAGGAAAAGAGAACAAATTCCTTCCCAAGAACCAGGAATTGCAGTACTTTTAACTTTTAAGTAGTGTATAGTATCCAGGATTTAAAACAAACCAAATCAAAAACCAGTAGAAAGATAGCAGCTGTGTAAGTATAGGACAAAGGTAGCCAGTGATAACCCACTGAATCGAAGAGGAACTCTGATTCAGAAAGTTTTCTCTCCCATGGCCACATAGTTCAAAAGTGGTGGTTACCTTGGTTGGGCTCAGTTTTTACAACCTAATGTGCAATGTGTTGGGCAGCCCCAAATGTATTTAGCTGTCTTGGCCAGTTCCTCGAATAATATGGCATATCCGAGTTAGTTTTCTATTCACTTGATAGATAAAATTGACTCCTCATTTGCAATATAGTAGAATCTAAATCAATGTGAAAGTTAATGAGAAGATGGAACTGGGTATGTAGGCAGGAATGACATACTCACAGGTCATGTCATGCACAGCTTCCTCCTCCTTCCTCCATGCTCACATCAGCAAGGTGCAAGGCTTTAAAGTATCCAGGAACAGCCATCAAATGGAGAAATATTCAGAGTTTCTCAATGTAGGAAAAATATACCCAAAGAAATACTGAAGAGTGAACATTTTCTCACATGGCTAAACCAAGTTAAGTTAAAATACTTGCTGGAAAGTTGTGTTTACGTCTTCTCTATTCAATTCTTCTGAAAAGATTTGTCTAGTAGTTCTGTGGTTAATCTTCATTTTGAAAACTGGCGTATACAAAAATACACGTTTTTTTCCTCTTTCCTTAGATATGGAAAGAGATCAAGCCCAGAGACACTGATCTCAGACCTCTTGTTGAGGGAAAGCACAGAAAATATTCCTAGATCCAGGTATGTATGAAGAGGTTTTGTGGTGGCTTTCACTTCTCATTTAGATTTAACAGTTTCGTTTGTTATCAATACATGTGTTTCACAGGGAGAAAACATATGCCACCAACCATGTCCTTAAAAAACATGTTTAATTCCTTTTTTGTTAAGAGCTGGCACCATCTATGAATGCAAGAAATGCCTTACTAGATATAATATAGTCCAATCTCCCTGATTTTTGGAGCGGGCCGTACGTGCTGTTTGAAGGAAGGGAAGCATTCCCACAATGCTTCCTCCATACTGGGCTTTATTACACAGAATTGTACGCTGATACCTGATGATGATTCACATACGTATTAGAGCCCCCCAAGTGGCATATTTCTACTCATTTGCTACTCAAACAGGTTTAAATTCTTCCTCCAAAGAAGTATGAACAGTAAATATGCACATACATTAGCTTCTACTCAAATGCAAAGCTATGATTGGTTTCTAAAATACAATTCTTCACATTGGGTTTGTGGTATTTTGCAAAGAGGAAAAAGGCCTTTCTATTTCCATTTGCACTTGGTCTAAAAGAACAGTGGTGTTCCAAGCAACAATGGGATCTCAAATGGACATACTGTATCTATCTAGTTAAGTAATGACACTTTAGATATAATGTAAGATGCCGTAGTAGTAACTACGATTTACACAGTTGAAAAGTGAGTATGTTGAAAAAAGTAAGATGCAGGGGGAGATTTGGCTCATGAAAGAAAATACCAGTTTTAATTTTACTCACAATCAAGCATGAATGAGCTCAGTTTAAGCCTTTACTGATAGCTTGAAGTTTGCTCATAATACTTTTACTGCAGAAACAAATGTTTTACACAGTAGTCGTCTCAGGAGTCTACAAGCAAATGCTCTGCACTTCCATCAGCTGTGCAAAAGCTCGATTAGACTAGTTAAGTACTTAACCATGACAGTCTGTAGCACTGAACCTGGGGCCTGATCTTGTCACTGAAAGGTGACCAAAATTTCTGCAGCCATCAAGGGGGGTTGTCCATGAGCCTTGCAGTTCTGCGCATAGGGGCACCATTGACTTCTGGTTTGATGACTAACCGCAGCTGTGGGGATGCAGTGTTCTCTGCAGATGCTTATGTAAAAAACTGCATGGAGTGCACTGAAATGTATTAGACTATTTTGTGTGTGGTAATGACAAGGCAGAGCCCTCACATAATGGGAAATTTCCGCTGCCATGAATTTGAGGCAGCACACAGGGTAGTACAAAGTCTAATACTCTCTGTAATTTTCACCC
Organism: Aramus guarauna; assembly: GCA_013400195.1. Taxonomy (NCBI): domain Eukaryota; kingdom Metazoa; phylum Chordata; class Aves; order Gruiformes; family Aramidae; genus Aramus; species Aramus guarauna. The sequence goes on along the minus strand of VXBL01010529.1, from coordinate 704,496 downwards.
CTTCATAACAAAACTTTATGGTTGTTATTATTATTGTTTCAATTTAATGCTATTTATAACACACCAGGGAGCAAAAACTCATGAGCAAAATAACAAACTAGTCTGCATTTAAGATCAAGAATTGATGAGAAACAGATTTTTATTTCATACCCCCTGTAACAGCACTTTACACTGAGTATGGTATTTGTCATTCATCGATGACAATTATGTGAGTACTGGGAACAATGATGTCTAGTTTCCTATGGATATGTTTTCTAGGATAAAACCCAGTATGGATGCTGAATGGCGCTCCAGCTTTTTCCTCCATGTGGAGGACATAATTAAATCTTCTTTCTACCCAGTCCAGTGTTTCATGGCACATCAGGAACTTAATATCTCTGAGACATCTGTACCCCTCTCTGACTTGGTTGAAATTGTCCGGAGGGTTTGAAAGCTGGTGGGGAAGTTAGGGGAGCCATGCAGGGGTGGGCAGCAAATATGCCCAGGTACAGCACGGCTGCCTAAACCTTCCTCCTGGAGGAAGCCAGGCTAAATGAATTAAAGGCAGGCTGGTATTATTCTGAACTTAAATTAATAATGTATATGTTTTGGAAATAGATATGCAGCCACTTACGGAGCAGATGTAATTTGCACTCGGTGAATCAGTGACAGAGAGACACACTTCATGAGTTCTCGGGAACTGAACTTTGTAGCTAAACATTGAAGTATTAATAAACAACTTAATTGTATTCAGCTTGGCCGGCCTGGTTTGACATTTCATTTTTGCTGACTAAAATATGCCCCAACGTATTTTGCAGTCTAGATGTATGTCTGAACACAGGAAGAAAGTTCAGAGAGGTTCTTACAGAAATCAGTTAAAAACTAGGAAGTTAAGAAATAAGAAAAGGAGGTGCCTTGACCTGAGTACAAATAAGTTCTTATGATGAAAATATGTGAGGTGGCATGTTTCTGATCGTCTTGATCCTGTGGAGTCATGAGAAAACCTTTAATACTCAATAACAGGATGTATCTCCCCTACTCCTGCCTCTTTAAGTGTGAAGCAGTTGTCTAGGCTGCCTTTGCAGTCAGTAGGAGGGATGGGTATCTCCAGAATGAGCCTTCCATCCTCAAATGGGCAGGATCAATTGCCCTCTCAAGGTGTCAGTGTCTCTCCAGTGACTGTGGAGGCAGACTAGATGTTTAATCAAGAGTAGATGCCCAACTTTTAGATGGCAAAAATTATGGCAAGTGCATTTCCTCTGCTCTCCCTCCATGTTCTCCCACTTGTTGACTTTCTTTCTGTGTAGACAGAACAGCTATTTGCAAGCAGAGGACCTCTAGATCAAATTGTGCCCTCGGCATCCCTTTCAACATGTATTTCAAATGTTTCATATGGAGCAGTGGGATACCGTAATAATATTTTAGGATGGTGACTGTGGACTTCAGTTTTGGTTGAAGGTGCTAAGAGCATGACATGGGTTTTTTGGGGGGTTGGTTGGGGTTTTTTTGGATCAGTGAAGTCTCTTTGGAAACTGTTTACTCCTGACTAACAGTGAAAAATATCTCTGCTTGTATTTCAACATACCATAGTTTTCTAGCTGAATTTTGGTAAGTTCTACTTAATGGCATAAAGCAGCTTTGCAGTGAGGCTCAGTGGAGTAAAAAAGTGCCATCTGGGCAGCAGTACGAAGGGGCAAGTTCTGGTGCCAAAGCATAGACATTCGGCCAACCAGGACGCTTCTGCTTTGATAGGACTTACATATACAATCTTCAACTGCAAATATGCATATGTATTCCTTATTGCTGCTATTATTAAAAAGAAAAATTTGATAGTTCTAACTTTGAATTTTTCAGAAGGGGCTTTAAAATGTGTTTAATGGGGTTTTTGTGTTCATAATATGTATTGCAGGTTTGAAGACCCTTCGATGTGGTGATGGGATTTTCAGCACACCGTCAAAACTTTTCCTAGTTTTCAGTTCATACTCCATGCCTATGAAGCAAATCATAGCGTCATTCCCAGTGCATGCAGCCATTGTACTGAATTCTGTAGAGGTTTTCCTTCATCATATTTGTATATACCTTTATTTAAATAAATTATTTGTGCATTCCAAAATATAACATACTAAATGAAAACAAGCAACCCTGTTATTGGTAAAGCAAAGAGTTGTTTTAAACTATTAAAACTGAATTATAACCTCTCTGCAGTCTAAAGTAGTATGGACAACAATAGTGTCACAGTTATTACAGTAATTAGTGTGCAAAGTAAGATAAAGACAGCATTTGTTGTGGACTCAGCTCAGCTGCTTGATTTATGCACAACTGTTGAAAATAACGTATCACAGACTACATAATTTAGGAAAATAGTGTTCTGAGAGGCAATTTTTCAGAATGACCATACTAAAAACTTACTTAGTACTTACATTGACAAATGTATTAAAATTAATAGCATTTTCAAAATACAAAGGAACAAGTTACTGCTTAATTCTGCTAACTCCTTAAAACTGGTTTGAAGCTTGGCTGTAAGCCTGAATTCAGAACTTTAAATGAAACAGATGTAACATCTTTGTTTTGGCAATATGCAAAGCAGCAGAAAACAATATCTAAAGTAATTCATAAAACAAGAGAAATCTACAGCTATTTGTGCCAGAAAAGAGGTCTAACATTACCTAGGGCCTTGTAAAGGAGCACACCGATAAATTTGGGTACCTGCCTCATTTGGAGTCATTCATGGTTTCTGTTTCAACCACAAGAAGGTGCCTGGAACAGGGACAAGGGGAACTGTCTTCATATANTTTTTTTAAATTTTATTTTATGAATTTCATCACGAGCCTAATAAGGGACTTAGACACACTCTCAAAGTTTTTATTCAAAGTAACGTAATATAATGGCAGCACGTTACTCTTGTTCTTAAGTGGTTTTAATTCACAGATATGTATCTTGCAGTATGGTCAGGACCCACACTGGGCATGACACAAATGCTGGTCCTTGGTTCCGGATATTTAGGCACAACTTCTTTTATTTAGACACTGTGACTAAACACTGCATAATAAAGCACATAAAAAGTTCCAAATGGGAAAAGAATCAGCATGAAGGTTTAATGTATTTACATATCCTTCCCGCTTTTCAAATGTTTCCGCGTGACTGCTTCCCCCAGCCGAGATGCGTCAGTCCAAGTAAGTTCCAGATTTCTGTAAGTGCACGCTGGGTGCATTCGCAAAGCGTTACCACGTTACCAGGACTGGCCAGCTTTTGCGTTCACACTGTCTTCAATAAAGCGTATCGTATTTTTCCTTTTCATGAAACACTTGGGTGCCATTGGAATGGGCAAACTTTGCTTTCAGCAGCCATATTTTTACTTACAGGCTTGACCATGGGTTTCACAGTGCTACGTGTGAAATTGTGAGGATTAAGGGCAGCCTCGTATTACAAAAATATTTGGGGACCCCGATATAAACCGTTGCCACCCGAGACAGTAAGCGATGATGTTCAGAGGGACTCCAGGATGGCCACTGCTTGCTGGGGCTGGCAGGAGTCCATCAACTGCAGGCCAGGACCTGCTGCGTTGGAGTCCACATAAAGTTCTGCTTCGAATAATTATTAAAATGAAAATTGGAAATTAGCAAGGTATCTGCTATATAATATCTCCAATTCCTGGCAATCTATATATATATTAATGACCATGTAAATGATAAAATCAGTAGATGATAAACTAAACTCACGCCGCTTAGCTATGTCAGTACAAATGTGCCTTAGTGGAGAAAGAAAGAGTAAAAGGAGACTTAGTGCATGCTAATTGCTTATGCTGAGCAGTTCCACTCAATTACCTGAGTTTTCTTGAACTACAAGAACACTCATCTATATAGAAAAGCTGGAAAAATCTGAAAAAATGCCAGGTTTATTACCTCATAAGCTGTCAAAGACAGAAGCAAGGCAAAGCATTAACACAATATTTATCCACACTGCGCTATGATTTTCTTTCTAAAATCTTCCTATGTGCTCTGTGGCAGACACAGTGTTGCTGTAGAAGTCCAGAGTGTTTAGCGCTTACCTTTCTTGTGTACTTTGTACACCACTCTTCACAGGCCAGGACATTGACAATATTGGATCAGCTCTCCAAATTGCAGGATAGACTTAAAAAATGAGCTGTGAAATGAAGATAAACACCGGATTTGTTTGGCGTGGCTTCCACTTTTTGTCTTTAGGGTTAACCTTTTCATCTTTTTCTCTCTAATCATGAGAAACAGAGCCTTGTTTCTGAAACAAAGGCTGAAATTTATGTCAGAATCTGAGGAAGCACCAGGAAAAACAAGAAGTGTGAACCATAAAAATAGGCAATAGTACTGTCTCCTTTATTTACTGTGGGTTTGAAATCATGATGAATGTACATAGATGAGTATAAAACATTTAAGACAGTCCACCTTTACCTTTGGCAATTTCTATAATATACGTCTCAGTTATGCCTAACTTTGATTTAATCAAAGAGGGGAACTAGATGATCCCATGTATCTGCTCTTCTAGGAGAGGAAATTCTCTATCTTCTTCTCTCTCCATCCCTAGAAACCCAGCCCACTGCAATGCTTTCAGCTCTGAAAGTCTTCTGTGCCAAAACCCACAAGTTACCCGGTCCTCCTCTGATGGGTATTTCCCTTCGTCCTAGCCATGGAGTGAAATGTTGTCCCTGTGACTGGTGTTGGACCAAATTGGGATGGCGTGGGTGCCCCCTGCACTCTCACTGGCCAGATGCTGTCCTTCTTCCCTGGTGAAGGGGAAGGAGCTGCCTATCCAGAGCTGGAAACGCCTGTCTGGTGGCATGAAGAGGGCATGGACAGCCTTCTGAGCCTGGTAGCTCTGCCAAACCATCCAGAACATGAGGCGTCACAACTGATTAGGGAGAAGACATCTCCACTGCAACCTCCACCATTACTTGCTGGAAGATGTGGGGAAGCAGGGAGGTGCTGGTGGCATAGAGCTGGAGAGGACACAGACCCAGTCAATTTGGAGTGTGGGAGAGTGTGCTGGTGACCTTACAGTAGCAGCCCAGGTAGGAGTGATCTTGATAGATGTTGCCCCAGGCAGGCAGCTGCTCTTTGGCCTGGGGATTAGAAAGGCAGCAAGGGACCCAGTGCAGAGCCCCAGTGCTCCCTCATGGTGCCCCAGGATGGGCAGTGCTGCCAAAACCATCATGCTGTGTTGGGGTGAGGTGGGATTTACCTGGTAGCTGGCAAATAAATACCAATTTTCAGCTGCAGCATCAAATGTTTTCCATAGTGATTTGTGCCACCTTCCCATGCTCAGTGTTATCACCTGAAAACTGGTAGCCACTAGAAGTCAACGAACATTTTAAAACAAAATTCAATAGAAGATAGGCCAGAATTTGCTGCGACAGAGTCTCTATTTGTCTTGTGAAATTTTTCTGTGAAAAGCCGAGGTTGGAAGATGAGAAACAGAATACCAGGAATGAGCAGCCATGGCTTTGTAATGCAAAAGTCAAAAGGAGAACATGCCTCCTTTACATTTCCAAACCAAGGAAGCGGGTGCTCTTCACTTTCCCTTGTACAGATACTTTATACACCCCCTCCTTTTTTCCCAAAAACCCCTTAGGATTAAAAAAAACCCAAAACACAACCAAAAAAATCTAGTAAGAATAAATTCCTTTCAGAAAGGCTTTCATTTTTCAAGGGTTAGGAAAAATCTTATTAGGAAGTATTTCCTGGAACATCTTTTCTTTCATTAATTTGTGTTTTCTCTTGAAATCAGAAGCATTACAGGTTTTTATTACTTTCAAGGTTCAGTTCAGAATATTCTTCTCTAAATGGTAACTGAGAGGAAAAGATGCCATCGTCTTCCTTCCCACTCTGTAGAACTCAACTGTTTCACAAACTTGGAATAACTGTTGCTTGATGTTGATAGTATTCTGGTGATATTCAGCAAGGGATTTAAATTAATGTTTTCTGAAATTAAATAAAAAACTAATTTTACAGGTTTTTTTGTTGTTTTTGTTGTTGTTGTTGTTGTTTGTTTGTTTGTTTGTTTGTTTGTTTGTTTTGGTCAAACAGTCCAAAACTGTCTTGAGATCTGCACAGTGTGTGTCTAGAAATAAGAAAAAGTGAAGTTTCTCCTGGGACTGCCCCCATTAGTAGATACTCAGCTCTGAGAAACACCTTTCAGGGTGTGAAAGTGTAGCCCTTAAATGAGATATGTATTGGCAAAAGGCAAGTGGTTTATATCAATCCCTGTGCTGCCATTTTGAGAACCAGACGGATCTCAAAAGCAAACCAAAGCTATGGCAGCTATGCAGTACCTGGGATGTCTTGTGTGTGAACCAGATAGGTGGATTCAGACCAAGGAAAAAGAGTTTACGTATGGATTTCAGTGAAGTCAGAAAACTAAATGCAAAATCTATCACTTGGGAATAGCTTATGAGCCTGGGATACGTCTCAAGAGCCCCAGGGTTATAAATCAGTGTCTGGCTTCCAGTCAATAATTCACAAGTTCTGGATTATCACATCACAATTTGAAATTATGTCAGATCTGGTTGTTTAATTTTAATATTTAGTAATGGTTTCCTGTTAAAAATTATCAAAAAGTAATTTAACACACACGGTAACAAAAAAAATTAAAAAAACCTCTCGCTTTGTTTTGGTGGGTTAGAACCCTAAGTGAGAAATTACTACTGAGCAGAAATTGCCTAACTAATGCAGTAGTTCATATCAGCGCAGTGTATTTTATTTATCTGGCTGTATTGTTATCAGTTATTTGTTTACCTGTATTACAGCAGCACCTGGAGATTCCAGATATGGGTCTCATTGTGCTCCAGTCTGTAGGACCATAACAAAAAAATAGGCTTAGACTAGAGACATATTCCATATACATGCAAAGAAAGAAACTGGGAGGAAACTCAAGCTAATAAATGAATACAATAAGTAGGTTACAGTGGTCCTGCTGCACCTGCAGGTTTGTCCTCGTAGACTCTTCCATTACAGCAATTAAAAATGTGCTATAAAACAGGTAGTGCAACATTACCTTGTTTCAAGTTAATATGTGTGTTTGCTAAGCTCTTCCTCAACTAAGTTATTTGCTTTTCTCTAATGGCCAGGTCTTTGCCAGACCCAGAGACTTCCCAAGCTATATTTAGCCTGGACCTACACGCAGCTTCCGCCTGCCTGTGATGGACACCCAGCTCCAGTCTTCAACTTGCTGTGGACCACGAACTCCCACTAAACTCCAACTAAATTCAAGATTTTAAACATACCCTAGGCTAATCTAGTCCTGAAGGTAAAGAGTGAGCCTACCACTCAATTTAGCCTCAGCATGGGGCCAGGTTATTGGTGCTGATTACACTACCAGACTGTGGTGGTAACTGGGTGTACTCTGAATTGGAGAAACTGGCTGGAGATAACTGTTGTGCACGATTGTTTTTAGCCTATCCCAAGATTATTATTGCTGGTTGTTTAGATATAAGGCTATTTTTAGAGTTTGGGTTAAAGCAGGGTTGGACCTGCGTTTTAGACATGTTAGTCTGTAGTGTGTGATGGCAGACTTATTTCTTGTCCTTGATCTGTTAGATGCTCTGCTGTGCACATGAGATGCTCTTCACAAGGGCTCTTTGGGTGAGGGGAGGGAAGAGCAGGGACCGCAGGTGGTGTCTTTGCCTGGAGCCCTGTACGGGGCCAGCAGCCAGGTCAGATAATGAGGATGAGAATAGCAAAACTCCTGAACTACCATGGGCTTTCACAAGAGAACCTGGACCAGACAGTCAAAAACGCTTATGTGCCCAGATACACAGATGGAAGACCAGTGGAATTTTTTTAAACGTGCTGCCTAATTCCAAATGATCCATGACTGCTTAAGTGCATGGGAAAATCCCACGGGCCACATTGAGCCATATGATTGCAACTAAATTCACAATAATCTTTGGCAGATTTACGATCCACATTACGGACTCTCACACAGAGACTGATGGTCAGCTCAGAAGTTTTCATACTTCTTCATTAATCGCATTTTCCTGTGCCTTGGATAAGAAGGTCCCAGCCCGTGGGCTGCTGATGCCATCAGCATCTCAGCCTTTCAGGTGTGAGTCTCAGGGTATCTAAGTACCTTTGGAAATGTGGCTGGAGGCAGCCCACCTTTGAAAAAATGCAATCGATAGGAGCAGGACAGCCATGACTTCTCCTTCAGATACAGCTGATGGTGACTAATACTGAACACGGCTATTAACAGCCTGCCCACGGCAGCTTTCCTGGTAGAAAGGAAGGTACAAGGGTGTGAAACGCTCTTTGTCAAACAAATATTTTTGTATCAATTAAGACTCTGCGCTAAGTAGGTGACTGGCTCTTTAAGAGATCTTTCATATTTGTCTTTCCACAAGTTCCTGTGTCCCATTTTGAAGCTTCTTTTCCTTTAAAAACCACCTTTTTAGTTTCTAGGTTTGGTTTGCTTTCTTTTATATGGAAGAAAAGAAGGACTGTAATTTGATGTTATTCTGCATTTATGATGCAAACTATTCTCGTTGCCAGGGATGATTTTCTTGAATTTATCCATTTATTCACTCTACCATATTTCTGAACATTACTGTGGTTCAGCTATCTTCCCCACTGAAGTCAGCTGGAAATACTGTCTTTCCACACACCCTTTTACAAATCCTATTCCATCAGTAATGACGCAGATTTTATCTATCTATCTATCTATTTATTTATTTATTTAAACAATTGCTCCAGTACTTGTTTCACTGCATGATAAAACTTGAAGATCATCTAAACTAGGAAGTAAACCTTATTAATTGACTATTAATAGCCCAAAGGCTTGGACACTTTTTGGTATGGACAGCTTTTTCTAAGCAGGAAGAGTCAAAGTTAAATAATCAGATCAATCAGAAGTGTTAACTTCCTTTTAATGTATTCGTATTTGAAATATTTTAACTTTGACCTCGGTTGTTTGCTGCTTTCAAATCAGCAGTCAGAAATGGCAGAAAATTACTGACTTTTGACGTGAAGCTTTGCACTGCTGCACCAGGGCCTTAATTTAAATCTGCTTTTAAAAGATGAAGTGCATTTAGAACTGCTTAAAACCGCATCTTAAATTGGCTGCCTTATCTGTCCTAGCCAGCAGCACATTTTGCGTTTCTCCACAGGAGAACGGTGGTACCTGGCTCCGTCGCAGCTCGGCACACGTCAGAGTGTCTGTGCTTCAGCGCTCGTGGTGACTGTCACAATAGCCTGCGAGGACTAAAATATATTTCCTGTACCGTGAGTCAGACCTGAGAATTAATAATGAGCTGCGCTTAAGTGGGAAGAAATTGTTTTTCTTTCCATTTATCAGCTCTGATTTACCAGCTTCTTTAAAAAAAAACCAACAAAACAACCAAAAACCCAATGCTGAAAATCACCTGCAATAAAAAAGAGATTCAGCCTCATGTTCTGTCAAGGAAATGGGCTGAGACAATGTGGTGCTATATTTACATTTTCTTAAGCATGTTTCTCCCTGACCAGGTGTTACCCCAGGCACCCAGTTAGTGTCGCTTGTCTCTGTGTCACCCTCCTTCTCTCCTTAGACTGTTAACCCTTTTCCCCTTTATATCATTTGACAGGGAGCCTACCCCAAACTTCAAAAGCTTTTCAATGGGACATTAGCCCTCCCCAGGCCAAGTCACACAGAATATTGTCTGCTACCCTACAGCAGAACATCCAAACCTGCAAACGTACAAGCCCTTCCTCCTGAAGTATACCTGAAGGTACACAGGTATATTTCTGCTTTAAAATTTAGTTAAGGTGCTTTAGATTGATGTTTCTCATTTCTTCACCAGCTGGAAAGCTATTATCCAAGTGAAGCTGGCTTCCAGGCATTGCAGTTGCCCAGCCGTCTGCCTCTCCTCTTCCATCGTCACACGGTTGCTAACAAAGCAAGCAGTATTTATATGGAAAATGTGTATTTCTACTGCATTTAATGTAACTTAGAAGTAAGAAGGATTGATCCTGTGATTTTTCCAGCCACACAGGTTTGTGTGCTAGAGCCATATTCTTTGTACTTGAAGTACCTTGCTCCATACAATGCAACAGAGTGGGCTTTTCCCTGGTACTGTGACCCCCCCAGTTGTGCCTCTCCTTTGAGAGCTCTTCTCAGATGTTTACCTACAACATCTCCCTGTCAAACCTGCAGTGTAATGACAATTCTCATTATTTGATCTACTTAGATAACCTCGGACAAATCTAAATCAGATAGAAAAATTGTCATTTGGAAATATCTGGAATGAAGGAATTGATGGGAATTTTTGTTTTGTTTTGGTTTTGGTTTTGTTTTTTTAAGTGGCTGTAGAGGATTTTATTGTAGATGTTGGGTGAGTGGAGATCGGTGTGCTATACCAAGCAGAAATTAAGGACCTGTGCTGGATGCTTTTCACTATGGTGGGAGGTGGCTTATAAGGTGAACGTTGAGTTCTGATGTTTGCCAGATGTAGCAGAGAATCAGCTCCTTGTTGTACCGGCACAACATAAGGCGGCTGCCTTACTGTCTTAGCAAGCTTTTGGCTTAGTCTTCTGAGGGGAATTACAAATTTAAGGCAGCTGGCACTGGAAAGGTACACGGATAACTTTAATTAACGCAGGTTGCTAGCAGCTCTTTGCAATGCAGAGTGCAGACTGTGGTGGGGGCTGGCAGAAGTCCTCTGAGCTTTAATACAACACACAGCCCATCTCCGACCAGCAGCTGTGCTGGCCATGGAAACCTTGTGAGCAAAACCCCACTGGAGCTCACAGAGAGCCCATGGGAGGGAGTAGGAATGAACATTCTTGTAAAAAAACTATTCTAAGAAACTGTAGCATGTGTCTTTTTGCCTGTGTAAACTCAAATCAGGGACATTTCATGGAAAGAGAGTCAGCAAATACTGAGGATGAAACAAGGCTGTACGTGAACTGGGGTTTCATCCTCGAGCAGCTGCTGAGCCACTGGCAGGTCTGAGGGACAGCAACAGTGATCAGCTCCTTCCTTGCCCTTTTCCTCCATTTTCTTTCTCCATCACGCACTTTGGTTGGACCACTGGCACCCAGGTAGCACCAGTGTCTACATTCGCCTGGATTTATGAAAACCATGGGATTAGAAGAACATCACCAATCAATTAGTCATTTCACCTTCCTTTCTCAGCAAGGATATTTCTAGCTGGATGTGAAGGAAACTGTGAAAATGTGTGCTTAGATGCTCAGGATGGAGAGGCTTGTAAAAACACCTGGCCTGCTACTTGCTAAAATACCTTGGGTTTTGATTCTACGTAGTGGAGAGGGAAAAGGCAGCTGATTCATGGGTTTTGGGTGCTCAGCTGGAAGACAAATGTTTCTCTTCTGTCTTCTTCCTCCTCCCCTGTGTATTTTTTTGGTCAGTTGTAAAGAAAGGGCCCCAGAAAATTTTCAGTATCAAATCCAAGCTAGCACATGAGATGAAGCTGTACGCAACTCTCACCTCACCAAAATGACTCAGCTGGCCAAGGCTGGACCTTTGGCGTCCAAACTGGGACTGCCGCTGAATCCCTGTGGTTTGTCAGTAATGGTAATACCAACTCCTGTTCTCACACCTTGGGTCCCTGGATTATATGGACTATCCTCGCCTACAGTCTGGAAGTAAACGTCACCAGAAAAGCTATACTGAAAAGCACAAAAGCAAAAGCCACAGCACCGCAGATAATCAGTACGTGTGCTCTAAAAAGAGCATTTCTTTCTTCCATGGATCACACGTCGCTGGTTTTTATGCTAAGAAGATGGTATGTAAAGTAATGAGATTTTTGCTTTTTTTGGTTTATGTTACTGTTTGCTTACTAAACTAATTTTGTGCAATAAAATAAAGAATAAAACCCAGTGGGATCACTCAGTGAATTGGCTAGAGGAAAACATATTGGCGCACCTCAGGGTTTTTATGCCTCTTTCTTAGTCCATCTAGCATAGCCCGCTATTAGAGACGTAGCACTAAATTCAACTGACCATTTGTAGGTCTTGTAGCAATTCCTATCTCTGCCTAGGTAAGCAGTTTCATTAATACTGTGTACGCTCTGTGTAAAAGGCCCTGCTTTCTTCCCATCTCTGCTAAGTGCTGGTTTGAAAAGTACAGCTCAGGAGAAGAATATAAAGCATAAAACTGACCTCTCACCGGACTGTAACATAAATGGCATTGGGAACATTTCTGTGATGAAAAGATGCTTCCAGAAAAACAGGTGTAATGGCATATAAAAGCCACTTTATAATAATTTTACATGCCCTCAAATATTCAGCATTCTGCTGGACCCTAATGGGTATGCAGCTGCACCACATGCTGTGGAGATCTCCTTTGCAACCTAAAGGTTTCAATAACATGATGCCTGAGAGACCTGTATTAAAAAACCCCACCTACCCTGGCAGGTAGTGGTCTTAGCTATTCTTGGGGAGAACCTCTTAGGACTCTCAGTCTTAGGAATTATGGACTTGAATTTCACTTACACATCGATGCTTTCTCCTTTTACATTTTTACCAGGGATTGCCCAATGCCCAGTCTTTTCCCGCTTTGACCGGTGTCTGGACGTGCTCTGCTCAGCGCCCTAAAACTCCTTCTGCAGAGTCCTGAGCGTGTGTGTAAGGGGCACAAGCAGGCAGAGAAGAGTGTGTGTGGAGAGGGGTGGAAATTTCAGCTTCACTCCTCAGTCCCTAGTTGGCCTGACCCCTCAGGGGCTGCAGAAGAAGGGGGATTTCGAAGGACCAAAGTGAACCATGGAGGCGATGGGGCATTTCCCAGGGTGGGACATGTTTGAAGAGAGACCACAGACCTGTGGCTCGCTTGCCAGGGAACTGTCAAAGCCAATACGGCTCCCAGCCCAGCAGCGAAATAGTGAAAGTCAGCCTAGCAGGGAGCCAAAAGTAAATTTTACACACCTTCAGGATAGATATAACAGAAGCAGCCCATCAGTGCCGGTTCAGCTGGCACTGCATCACCAGTCAGCGCTGCCCTGGGCAGCACCAGGTGATCCTCAGGGGCAACACTTCCCCCCTTTCTGGGTACAGTATGGTCTACCTAGTGCCACCAAGATAATTAGATCTAATTGTCTTTATGCTTGCATGAAGCAGGATTTTTGCAAATCCCCCCCACTGTCAGGTGCTTGTCTGGATAAAAAAAAATACAGACTGCTCACAAACCCGAACTTTTTTGGTGGTGACATTACTGTAAGGGATATTAACAGGATCTGGATGTTCGACCTCACTGGTCGGTGGGTGGAGGGCATATTTTGGCAGATTTACTCACTTCATTTAGGCTCCTTATTAGAGGGAATGGGATCAGACATTTCTTCTATACTTTTTAGAGAAAAGCTTGAAGGGAAATACTTGGAGAGTGCATTGACCTATTAAGTTGCCTGATTTGTGGCCACAGCTGTTTCCTTTGTGCGAGCGCAGGCAGGAGTGGTGATTCACACATGGGAAAAGATCACTGTCGCGTTTGGTTTGCCGTGAGCTGCTCTTTTGTACCTTCCTGCACTCACCATGGCACCAGCAGGTTTGGGGCACTCTGCCAGAGCATCGCACGAGGTAGGCAGAGGCACGGCCTTGGGAAAGCTCTTTCAAGGCTGCAAAGAACCTATCAGTGCTCTGAAAAAAAGCAGCAAGATACCGGGTTTCTACTAATCAGGTTAAGCCAGGAGGCCAGAAACATGCCTGTTTAAGGAGTAGCAAGCAAGTTCCTGCGTTTTTAAATACAGATCTGGAAATCTCCTTCCAGAAAGGCATGGTGGCCTCTAGCCCGTGCAGTCTCAGCATCGCTGCCTATGCACAGCTCCCACGGCAGTGAAAGTGGGGTGAGGGTGGGAGGCGTTGATGAACCCTGGGCAGAATTTGGCTCTGAGGTTTGCAGAGTACCAGACTGGTACTTACCCACCTCTGATACGCTTTTAATGCAAAACAATGAACCTCGTGTACTGAGGCATTGTCATCTGGAAATGCTGTGTAAATCACGGGGCTGCACACTCCCGTACTGAATGGCAGAGGATGTAGGTGACTTACAAGGCCATCGGTAGAATGGCAATCTTTAGATAATTTCTGGAACAAAACCCGAAAACTGCTAAAGTACTTCAGGCAAATTATAACACCCACCTTACATTTTAATGCCATCTTAAACTGTATTCTGCAACAGTCAGCTGTGGGAGGAGATGACATAAACAGACAATTAATGTTTCTTTTCACTTGCCAGTTAAGACTGAAAAATGTGGTCACTGAGCTGTCTTTGTGTGACATTTTCTTAACAGCTTCACACTTTGCAGAGCAGTTGCCGTCAGTGCCCATGCCAGAGCTGTGCTGCAAGCAAAGCAGGGAGCCTCTCCGCTTTACCAGGTGGACCATCAGCATTCGCGAGCACCAAATGTATTTCCACTGACCGTGAAACTCCCTGCTTGTTGTCTGGGGCCATGTATTTTGCCAGGTGTGGAGGGATTGAGGTTTCTGAGAAGGGCTCGCTCTCCACTGGTTGGCCCCAAGCAGGGCTCTTTCGGGGCACTCCTGCACTCAGGGCCACCCAGAGCTGGACAGGGCCAGAAGAAGACCTCTTTAGCATCAGGAAGCTGTGACAGCTGGTTGTTGCACCATTTTGACGTACCCTTTAGGTCTATTTAAAATGTGTTTGTACTTGAAGTATTCTGTAAGTACAAATGCCAATCTGTGATTGAATATTTGAGTGCGCAATGTTTTCCAGAGCAAACCCCACCTTCCTTCTGGTGCCCATCGTGGCACAGACCCAATTACCTGGAAATTTTGGGTTGTCTCCCATTCGCCACTGTATGTCAGGCACCTAGTAGTGAGTTACACCAGTGATTTTATTTTTTTGAGCAGAACTCTTTTAAAAAGAGTTTTGTGTTCCACGGCTGTAATCTGCACTGTCAGCAGTGACTCTGTGGGTACTGACAAGCTGAGCTCAGGATACGGTGTCTTACAGGAGGTGGGTGGTGGGGAAAAAAAGGTCTGTCTTCTATAAATATATCTGGATAATTGCATTTACCCAAATCACCTTTGTGTCCTTTCCCACTCCCTTCTGAAGATGAGAGTGTTAACAAAAGGAATTCTGCTATTTTACTGCTATTGGGATAACTAGATTCCTGACTTTTCAATCATAATTTAGATTATTTTTTTAAAATGTCATACCTATTGAGTGTGATTGAATTTCTGACAGAATTTTATTAGATAATTGGCACAGCACTTCTCCCATCAGTGAGGCACTGAGGAGAAAATGCAGCAAAGGAAGGAAAGATAGGAAGATGGAAGAAACAAATAGGAAGAAAACTGAAGTAGCAATCTAAAAGGCAAATAGTTTTTTAATAAAAGGAGTGTGAATCACAGCCCAGCATCAGCTTTACAGATAAGTTTCACTCAGTTAAACTATGGTCCAGATTAAAAGAACAAGCCTCCAGGTGTGCTTTGGATCTGATTTAGTTACCCTGCTGCAGTCTCCTCTATAAAGAATCTTCTTTTCATTTAAAGCAGTCTTATTCCCGATCATGAATACCTGACCTACACCTAAATCGGCATGATTTCAATCAAATCTATCCACAAATCACTGATTACATCTACTGAAATCTGAGCGTGTGCTGGTAGCACAGTCAAGCAGCTCTGTCCCTCTATAAAACAGGTTCTCCAGTTTCCTTGATAGAACTGGGGCAAGCTGCTTTCCCTCAGTTTGTGCTATTTAAGCTAATCCAGTGTAAGGGAGGGAGAGACGAACACGCTCCAGTAAGGTAAAGCAGGGTGCGGACTCGCGGCGTGTCAGCCCTCCTGCAGCAATGGCCCGGGTGCACACTTCTGTAGCACGTGGGAAAGGCGCAGCAGCTTCTCACCTACCTCGCGTGGGTACAAAACATGCCCAAAGCTGGTTACCAGGGGCTCACTGATGTATTTAGGGCACAGCAATTGTTTGGTTGCCTGTAACCAAAGTCACTCCTTTTTGACTGACACAAAAGCACTCTGGAAGGATTTGCTCTGGTCAAGCTGTGCAAATTTTCCACAAAGAAAAAGCAGAGAGGGGTATGCAACGGCTCGGGTTGTCCGAGGTGTAGTAGTCTGAAGAAAATTGAATGAATCTAATTAAATAAGCTTGGTAACTGCCTCTAACATTGCTGTAAACAGGTATTAAAACCCCATAGTGAAGAGGGGATTACATGCATGTATGCATATATCCTTCCACTAGAGTGAACAAACACAAGATGAAACCAGGCCAGAAGGCTGCAAACACAGATGACCACATACTGATCCATTTAAATGCAATCTGGAGAGGAACTGGTTTTAGAGCATAATAAAAAGAAAACACGGCTTATTTGTGCTACTGAAGCCATTAGTCATACTATCAGAAAGGTGCATCAGAAAGAGTGTTAGCAAAATGAGAAATCTCCTTTTGGAGGAAACTGAATTTCTTAAAGAGTAGTAAGGAAAACCAGGAACCTTCTTATTGTGATCACATAGGGCCACGGATAGAGCTGTGTAGCAACCTATCACCTCAGAATTGTACATACAGTATCGACCATTTAGCTGTGCTCTGTGTCTGTACATGTACAGGTATGCAAGCATATGTTTTCTATATACATACAGCTGTTCACATACACATATTTACATGCATATATGTATTTAAATATTATTTTATTGGCATTTAAGGGGCATATGCTTCTGTTTGGTCTTGTAATCTCTTGCTTCTTCTCTTACTTGGTTTTGGGTTAGCAGTCAACTGCTCCCATTTGTCTGATACCACCCTCCCCTCCTTCACCCCCCCTTGCAGGTGCAAGAGAGGAGGTTTTGTTTGGCAGCAGAAAGCAATGGGAGGAATGCTCAGCAGTTCTGGAGAAAAGCTAGAAAAGGTGGCCTGCCTTCATCAGCTCTGTATTTCCCAAATTTTCTTTTTCTTTTTTTTTCTCTTTTTTTTTGTCTTTTCCCTTCCTTCCTTCCTTCCTTCCTTCCTTCCTTCCTTCCTTCCTTCCTTACTAGATGTGCTTTCTTAAACTCTTCTATTTTTATTCTTTGGCTTTAAAAATTTGAGTATCTATTTTGGAGGGAAGGGCAGAGATGCTATTCCTAATAAGCAGGGGAAAATATTAATCACGTTATTCTAGGAAGTCAGACCATAGATCTCAATATTTTCAAAGATCATTTAATCATTTTGTTCCCTTCCCCCTGAAGGGAATCAAATTACTAACCACTTCGCTGCACCCTAGGGCTGTACAGCTTTTTGTCAGTCTCTTTATGGTTAACCTCTTTGTCATAATATTGATTTTTAACAAAAATATCCTTTCTGCCTTACTTAACTTTGATATGCCACAGAGCCCTGTAACTATAGCTATCTTTAGATCATTGTCTAATCTTAGTATTTGAAATCGAGTTATTATGTCTAATCAGTTCTTCCCAGAAGTGCCTTACTAAAGCACGCAAGGGTTCATTAAGAAACCCATCTGACTTCAGATTTGCCTCCTGGGGGCTCCTCTCAACCCCAAAATTACCAACAGCATTTGGAAAGAGACTAGTCATGACAGCCTCCCTTCCTCCCCTTCTCCTCATCCCTCTCTGAAGAGCAAGGCAGAGTCTGAGACAATGCAGAGCCTGTGCAAATTGTGTGTGTGCACGTGTGCAGTCTGTGCCAGGAACAAGGGGGGGGCTGCTGAGCTCCAGGAGCCCAGAGGAGGAAGAGGTGGCAATGTCAGGGACCTATGCTGGCCATGTGATGGCTCTCAGGGGAAGTCAGCTCCACCGTGCAGACTTTGGCACTAAATTGCTGGGATCTTGCTTGGATGCAAACATACAGACAGTCTGGTCTTGGCTGGGAAGGACATGTGTCCATGGTAGCCGTGCTCCCCGCAATGTGGCTGTGTATGGGCTGAACCCATCCACCCTCCAAGCAGCTCAACACCGGCCACAGGAGCACATCCCATGGGCCAGACGCCTGCTCTGATCTCAGCTGCCACCAGCTGCTGTGACTTGTCCCCTCTGCTCTCCTCTGCCCCTCTGAAGATAACACCCACCAGTTGTGATCCTGGCACCCTCTGAGTGAGGGTGCTGCACCACCAGGTCTGCTCTGTAACCATCCAGCAAGGACTCAACGCGTGCTCCAAGATGCATCACTGGTCTCTTTGCAGCGTGCTGCATCCTCTGCAAGGGGCAGTTAGCCTCTGCTGTGGCCTGGAAGAGAAGAAGGTGTCCTGTCGAGGAAAGATCTGGAGGAGCAGCAGGAGCTCTCCAGGAGATGGAGAGGAGTCTGGAGCAGCGGGAAACTCCCCCAGTCTCAGTTCACAAGGCTTGCCAGGAGCTGTGCCATTGCTTGTCACCAGGCTGCTACCTCCTCCCCCTCCTTTTCTCCCCCTCACGCCCACACTCTGTCAGGGACTGCTAACCTAGGTGATGCACCGGCACCAGGGCCACCTTTCTTCATCTGATGGTGGGCCATAAGTGCACAGGCTTGTAAAGAGTTTTGCTGGATGAGGTCCATGCCCTCCACATGCTGGAGCCCTTCAGGGAGTGTGTGCCTGTGGATGAGTGCCTGGCCCAGCAGGAAGTATTTCAGTGACACCATAACCTGGCTGGCCCTGGGCGTTCGTGTCCACTCAGTGACCACTACTCCACTTGTGGCAATCGCTTCTGACTCAGGTCCAGCCTTGGGTTTTTTTCCCCTGGAGACCTCCTAGGACAACACCGCACCCATGACCTGCAGTTTCTGCAGCCCTGTGAGGTTTTTGGTGCAGAGCTGATGTTCTGCAACACGTGGTCTGCAGACACACGTGTGCACATGTGCACACACTTATCTCCCATCTAGCCCTCTGATGGAGCATTTGCCTTGTGCATGCTGGTCACAAAGGATCAGAAAGTGGAACAAAACTCTGTCATCCTGGTTTTACAGAGGCAACCATGTCGATCCCTGTTAGTGCCTACAGTGTCATTATCATCCTAAGCTTTGTTTTGGCGTTCTATTTCAAGGGACGTGTAATTAAGGGTAACAAACTTGTACACCAGACAAAGTTATTGCATCCGTTCATCAATTTGTAAACATTTGTGATTGGAGTATGTAGTGCTTTATGAAATGCTGGTAATTAAGTCCAGATAATAATCCCTCCAGCTCTTCAGAACAATCAAGCAAAATCTTAATTAAACAATCACTGTCCTCCATGTAGAAAAAATGTAGTTTGGGTCACGGCAATTAATTATATTTTTCTCTATTCCCCATGCAGTTTTAATGGCTGTAGTCTGTGAATATTAAAAATAATCTGGTGATGAGAGACCAGATGGCTAAGGAGGTTGAAAATGGCATGTATGGTTTTTCGCTTGAGGATTATGCGCTTCATTCAAATGTTGTTGTTTTTGATGGCTGTTGAATTGCCAAAACGAAATGAGTTGGGGAACCACAAAATTGTCCCAAAACAGGCCATAATTTGCACAAGTGAGGAAAAATTCCCAACAAGACTGGGAAGAATTTGAAGAGGTTTAGAGCTGGTTATGTTTGGCTATAATTAATGATTCTAGGCACCATCTTATTTAGGGATTATTATATTTATTATATATTTTAGGAATATCTTATATTTGGAATAATTATATTATTCTTAACTTTTCTAATTATCCTCAAAATATTCATAATTATTTTAGATTACTCAGTTATTTCAAATTATACCTAATTATTTTAGGAATAATAACACTTAGTCTTGATTTCCAAGTCAGACTAATTTGGTGGAAAGACTTCACTGATTTCTGTGAATTTTGGATCAAGCCTTTAGAAAGCAGCATGATTTACACAGCTTATTTCAATTATGAATGCTTGTGTATTTCTTAACCCACAAAATGTATCAAATCACTTGCCTTTTACAGGAGTTAGATATATTTGTGGAGGTATTACACTGTTTGTGATCTCTCTGTCTTCTGGGAGCTTCAGTTTCTAATGCAAAGTCCTCTGCTTCATAGGGAAAATGTGTTTTAAAAAGATAGACTAAAAAGTGGAAGAAACCACTCTGATGTTGGGTTTTATAAAAGGGGGAACAGGGCAGTGTACCATAATTTTATATCCAGACTTAACCTCTACATTTGTGACGAGAATAAGGCAATCCCAATCCCCATTTTACCTCCTTGGTGCAGTCCTAGCTTTGTAAGCATCCCTGCGACCAAGACATTTTGTGTTTTGCTGCAAGTTCCTGGAAGGCTCTTTTGTGCTGCAAATTGATTTTAATGCTCCTTCCATCAAATGTTTTTGTTTGGCTTAAAGCCTATGCCCTCAATGGGGGTTTAGGAGGGACCTGAGGTTCCCGCTTCTGTACTCCCACTACAATTATTCCTAATGAAAGAAAGGGCACTAAATTGCTTCAAGGCAATTCCTTGCCAACAGTGAAAAACACTCTTCCAGAGGTCTTTTGCCACACAGTTGTCTGCACCAGTGAGTGGTCCATACCTTATCTAAAGGGATACTCGGTGGGCCCTTCCTCTGCCATTACAGGATCCCTTTTCAAAGACTTCTGCAAGGAAAAGCCTTTGAGAAACATCATTCTTCCTTGTCCCTGCCAACCTGATTTTTTCTATGATTATATGAAATGTGTTTAACATACTGATGATGACGTGTATTTTTCAGGGATGTTTGAAAAGAAGCTTGTTGGTCACTTTAGGGGACCCTGCCGTGCTTGAAGAGATGCTCCCCCCTCCGTTACAGAATTAAGAGGACTTAGTCTTAGCATATGTGGCTTCCTTGTTAGAAGTGGAAATGCATTGATTTGCTCTGCAGGTCTGAGATGAGCAGATCTGAAGTGCACTGGAGGCTGGTCCCAGTTCATTGCTGCTTCCAAGCCAACACACTGAAGAAGTTTAATTTAAAGCTGGCAGCTAAAAACAAAACACCATTTCTGGACGTGTATGTTTTCCCTGAGAAGCCAGTGGCAAATCCTTCATAGCCAATACTTTGTGAAAAAGTCAGAGACTAGTAACAGCAAATGTTTAAATCATTCTTCTACTCTCACGCAAATAATTCCAACAGGTAGTCTGTACAGTAGTGACAGAGGAGATCTAAATGCCAAATATATTTGTCAGATTTGTATTCATCTGAAAAACATGACTATTAAAAAAAATTGAAGAAAACTAAAGAAAGCTGCTTTTTGTAGAAAGTAATAATAATGAAGTATTAGAGATTGAGACTATTGAGTGCTCCTGTTTGTAGCACCACCATGTCCTATCACTTCAGAAAGCCTTTTATGTTGAGATTCATTAGGTGCAATTAAGAACAGAAAGAAGATGCTTAAATTAAGAGTATCAGCACTGAAAACCCTTTTACTTAAAAGACCAGCTCTTGCTTTGGAGCTGCCTCTCTCAGTGCTTGTCACAGGGTGGTCAAAGGCCCGATGGTCAGGAAAGCGATTCCTGGCCTTTGTCTCTTGGGACTTCAACTATAAAATGGAAATGAGGGTGTTTTTCTCTGTATCACAGAGTTTTTGTGAGAGTTGACATTTGTGAGGCTTATCTGAGCGCCTCAGGTCTTTCTGTAGTGATCACATGATTCTCTACTTAAGCCATGACATTTATATAAAAATTTATAGATGTAGTACTACTTCTTTTCTTCCAGGGCTCATACTTAGTACATCTAAAATAGCAATCCTTCATATAAAATTAGTACATTTATAAATCCTATAATTCTGCTTTGACTGTTTTGTTTCTTTTTCCTTCACAGGCACAGGACCAGCAATGCACAGTACTTTTGTGATTTTATGATGAGATGTTTTACCTGCTGCTAGGTCACAGGAAGGTCACACTTTCTTCTATAAAAATGTCCAGTCAACACAAATGCTAATTTTCTCAACAGGATTGACAATGCACATGTCATTTTGCAGCTTCATATATTATGTAAAGCCTGTCATTTCTCAAGCTGTGCTGCTGCTGATGTTTGACTAACAGTGAGGACTTGTTACCTCTTGGATGGAGCTCTGGCTAGTCAGCAATGACAGCTAATTGAATGGCTATTATAGAAGACTCACCTCCTCTTGGGTAGACTAGAATTCAGAATGAATGAAACTTTGGGTACCAATCTGTCAAGGGACATTTCTGCCATCTGGCAGGTGCCCATTGCTCAAAGACCAGTCTTCTTTACTCCTTTTCAAAATCCAGGAGGTTCTGGTCACTCTAAAGAAGAGGAACAGTCCCTTGAGACCTGCACACACAGCTATTGATTGAGTGGGAGTCTCTCAGTTCAGTCCAAAGGTTGAACTCTGGCTACAAGAATCAATCCTGCCAGCAAATAGTTTGCAACTAATTCAAAGTCTGAAGTATACCTACATAAGCTAACATTCAAGTATTTTTAACCAGGAAGAAATTTGGAGGCATCCAGTCTGTTCACTGACAGTTTCTATGCAGAAAAATATCTCAGAAGAAAGGTATTTTCAGTATCAGCTTATCCAGCTCCATTTTCAAGAGATAAACCAGAGTTATATTCCTGTTGTGATGGTGTATATGCCTTCAATAACTATCACTAAAGACCAGATAATTTTTTTTATTCTCACAGTATCCATAAAGCTGGGTTCATACCTACTTATTCTCATGCTCAGCACATGAGTGCATAAAGCAGAATATGCCTGACACTGTCTGACATGTGGTAAGGTATAGGCCTCTCTGTTCCTAAAGATTTCCACAGAATAGCTTTGGATTTTTTTTTTTCTCTTTTCTTCTGCTTCACTTCTGATTCTATTGTTGTTAGGATGCTCTCAGGATTCTTCAGCTTTCAAGGACACATTTTCTTCTGCAACAGCCTTCCTGAAAGTAACTTCACAGCTTGGTCAGTTGTAAGGGTTAAATTCTTTTCAATCACTGGTGACAAGAAATCTTTTCAAGATCTCTTAAAATAGCCAAATGTCTCCAGAGAATTATTCATGGGACTACAGAAGTTGAAGGCTGTTGGATGTTTTCCATTACACGCTATGGAAATGCTCATCCTTTGAAAAAAGCCAGAACTAGGTTTAATGCCAGGACAGAAACCTAGAGCTAGACATGATTCTATAGTGCAGCCTGTTTTCTTTCCACAGCTATGAGAAAAGGTGGCAGATACGAAGTCTCTATAGAAGGGACCATGTTTGTGTTTAGTCACCTGTGGTCTTTGTTCCTGGCAGCTATAGTCATTAATCCTAGTATGATGCTAGATATTTGGATGCCTCTGGGAAATGGATTTACACCTTTGCCTTGTTACAGTGACACCTAATGAATTACCAGATTTGTACTAGGGTGTCTGATCAACAATCAGGCCACATTGGTCAGTCTTGTTCCCACTGACACTAGCAAGGACACAGCATGGGGAAAGTCACGACTTAGGGCAGGACGTTCCCTTCCCAAGCCTTCTCCCAGCTTTCCCTGTAGGCTGTGTTTCTGCTCCCACAACCTCAAGCAGCTCTGTTGCTCTGCAGGGGCATCTGTGGATGGTTTCATGGCTGGCATTGAAGGAGACATCCCTACTCAGGCTTGGAAGGGTGGAAATCCACAAAACACCTGAGTCTAGAGACATTGCTGGGTGTCTCAACTTCTCAAACACCAAGAGAATTTCAGAATCACACATGTGTGTCATGGCTCAAAAGCTGTAGCCAGCTCCTTGGTTTCAGTCTGCAGTTAGTTCTGGCAAGTAGAACAGCACAAAAGCCAGGAAAGATACCACCTAAGGATGAGTTCTATGTAATCGTCCTGATTTGCTGGCACCCCAAAGAGACAAACAGAAGCTATGAACTTTCTCTTTAAACCTTCTCACCTTCTGCTTGGGTCCCTCCTGAGAGAGGCTCATTCACTTCCATTCAGAAAGATGCTTCATCATTTCAGGGAGCTGGATCTTAGACATCATTGCCAGAGGCTGGC
The DNA here is from genome assembly GCA_013400195.1 of Aramus guarauna. NCBI lineage: Eukaryota > Metazoa > Chordata > Aves > Gruiformes > Aramidae > Aramus > Aramus guarauna. The sequence goes on along the minus strand of VXBL01010529.1, from coordinate 680,701 downwards.
TGAATTAGTCTCTGTCTTTCCCACCCTGAAATCTATCTATCATCTGCTCTATTTATTCTCAGAAATTTCTCTCAGATGAGTCTGGTTTGGCAGAAAGTGAACTCTGTGACTTGACTGCAATAACTCAGTTTCTTGTACCTCAGAGACAGAGAACAAAGTTTGATGGGGATGAGTATTTTTAATGCCAGAACAGAACGAAGGGTGGTAATGCCCAGTGGATTTAGAAACTTGAATCTTTTCACTGGCTAAGACTCAGAATTGACATTATCTCAGTTTTCCTGACCATTCAGGGAAATCTGTATCCCTTGGCCTTCAAAATGCCTACTACCATATACCTGTCTAGGCATCTTATCAGAAATGTCTTTATTTCAAAGCGGTCTAGCAATTTTCTCTCATTTGGACTCTGCCCTGACTCTTCTCAGAAGTTCTCAGGGATAGAACAAGAGGAAAGGGACACATTGCAGCAAGAAATATTTAAATCAGAAAACAGGAAGAAAATCTTTTATCACGAGGATAGTCAAACTCTGGAACAAGCTACCCAGAGAGGCTGTGAAATCTCTACTGCTGGAGGTATTCTGAGTGTGACTGGACAAAGCTCTGAGCAATCTGATCTAAGTTGTTCTTGCTTGGACTGGAGAATTGGACAAAATGATCTATGGAAGTCTCTTTCAACCTAAATTATTCTAGGTTTTTATAATTCACATCACGCTTATCCACCCCGAGCTCACTAGAAGAACATTGGTGCCTCCCTTCCCTGAGCAGGTATGCAGGTCTTCATTGCATGGTGGCCACAGCCAGCTACTAAAACAAAGTCCTTCCTGGTGCTGTGAAATACAGAATTGAGCACTTATATGGCAAACCACTCTACACGATACTTTAAGCCTTGTCAACTGGTAAATTATCTGGAAGATGCTACCTTTACTTAACAGCCACTGTTGCTTTGAAAGCAAGCTATTTTCTGCTGTGATTGCAGCTGGCGGTCAGTGTGGCCATTAGACAGCAAGCAGCAAGCACAAACATGTGAGGTCTCTGCTCCTCTGCAGAGAACCACACAGTGGTGTCCTGCTAAATTAACACCATCTTATCTACTAGCTCATTAATTGGTGTAAAAATTAAATGGCAATTGCCTGAATAAATTAAAAAAAAAATCCTAGAAATTCATGTTGCTCTAAGGAGATGTAACTTCACATTTGTGTCCACAAACATTTATACTGTCAACAGTCTCAAAAATGCCACCAGGAAGGCCATGAAGGCTCTGTTACTTAGAAATAGCATCAGTAGCTGAAGTTACAAAATGTTGCTGGTACTTCCTCATCCACCTGAAATGTTTCAAAATGAGAAATCTTCTCCCTCTTTGTCATTTCATCCCATATTTCAAGAAGCCATCACAAACCAATTTCATTTAATAGTATTACTGTATTCTTAAGCAAGTGGAGTATACCACTCCATTAACTGTAAGGCAAAAGTATTAATCTTTTCCAGTTACCCACCACAAAACTACATGTACTGTAATTGTTCAATTTCTTTCTGAAAACTAGAATCACCACAGCCTTGAAAGCATATTAGGATTTTTCTTCATGACAGAAATATGCTCTATACTGTACTCTCTTGTAAGTTCTTACTGGTACTTTCTTGGGAGATGGGATTTGAAACAAAATTAGATTGTGAGATATTGCAAGATTGCACAAAAGCATTTTTGTGGGGAAAAAAAATGATTTTTACTTTTCTCTGTGGACAGCTAGAAAACACAACAGCCTGGTTTTGCAGTTTTTATTGTGGTATTCAAATTTTTTTCCTGTTGGAAGAACCCCCCCACACACATTTCTGAATCATTTTCAGGGTTCCATACTGCTAGCAATGAAGCAGTCAGAGCTAACTCTACCAGTATCTCCTCACCAATAAGTGCCAGTTTGAAACGATTACATGAGGTGGAGAGGATCAAATAGGTGCTTTGCTTCAGATACCTTTCTCCCTGAATGATGCTTTATGCATGTGAATAAAATGCACTTAGCCTTTGCCTGATTCAGTACTTTCTCTACAGGGTGAAGCATGATTTTTCATCCCTTCCCAGAGTGCTAGATGGCACCAAGCAATGCAAAATAAGAGCCCTATTTTATGCTGGATCTTTTGGGGATCAGAGGGTATTGTCAAAAGGAGTTGTAGGCTTTAAAATCAATTAATTAGCTGTTATTTCAGCTCAACGTCCAGGAAGCCCTGGTGCCCCAGTACTGTTGAAATGTTGCAGATTCTTAGTCTGAAATTTGGATATTGACAAGGCAACAGGTAACAAAAGAAATGAGTTTCTGCTGAGTGAATATAAATTGCATTTTAATGCCCTGCATCAAATTTTAAAGTATTTTGTTAAATCAGTCACATGCTATGAAGCAATACTGCATTGAGAAGAAGAGGAAAATCCATTTAGAAAGCAGATAATGAAGTAAGGTTTCTGGTGGTGCACATTGCTGAGGAACAGAAAATTGTTGAGATATAAAACATTCATGAGAAATGTGAATGATAAGGTTCTTGTTCAATACTGTAAAATCAGTGTGTCTATTCTGAACTCTTTTTTGGAGGTTATTCCTTGTTCATGAAAAATTGCTTTGTGCTGGAATGTACCAATAAAGATGGTAGTCCTGGAGAAGGGTCTTCTTATTCTTCTGGTTTTGGTTCCTGTTAGAGAAATGTAAGAATTTATTACTTGAAGACCCATTCTAATGCTTTCGGCCAAATAATAAGTGCTCAGTTTCTGATTATATTAGTACATCTACCAGCAGGAAATTGTGTTTGGGAAGAAAGATGTATGAGAGTATCACCCAGCACGATAGGACGGTCAGTGTCAGTCTCCTCTGTGGCTCCAGCCTTAGATGCCAGAGGCTGTTTGGGTCTCAGTACCACCTGGGCTCCTACGTGGCATGGTCCACCCTGCCGGTGGGGCTAGGACATCAACGGCACTTCATGGCCATCGGTAGTTTGGAGGATGCTGGTGGTGCTCTGTGGCTGATCTCAGGGAAACCCAGGTAGAAGGAGATGCCTCTCTGCAGGCTGGTGGACAGAGTCTGCAGAGCCTCTGTCACTTCTGAAAATGAGGCAAAGCCACTCATGGACATTTAGGACCACATTTTTTTTCTTCCTTAAAGCATTTAGGTGTCTTAATGTGGGAAATTAAGCTCCAAGGCCCTCGTGATAAGCTTGCCAGATGCCTGTCTGCAACATTAGTTTGTGAAGTACCTGTAAAATCAGGCTCCTTGGCAGAAGTGAGCAAAGCCTAAGCAATTTTCTGGTTTAGGACACACACGTTGTAACAGGAACCAGGTGTGCCTGGAGCTCGTGCTCCTCTTTGGGACAACACTTCCATTAGAATCAGAGAACATTTGGCCTTACTGAGAAGTGCATGGCCTGAGCCACAAAACTGCCTTCTGCTTTTTTAATCACAGCAGAAATATGTTGCTAACACACAGAAGTTTTGGAGTGTGTGTATCAGCACCGTCCTGACAGCGCTGAGCTGGCAGAGCAGTGGTGAGGGGTAAAGGTGTCTAAGAGAGTCACTGCAGCTGAAGGTCTGAGGGTAACTCTGGTGCAGATGCCACCTCTGAGCCTGTCCCGGTGGTAGCACTGAAGAAATCTGTGTACATTCTTTACCTTGGCAGGTCACATACATTTATTCTCATAGAAGTCTATTGTGCAGATATTAGTATCTGCAGCTCCCTTTAATTTCTGTTGTAATGATGCACTTTTATTACATTAGAGTGACCTGAAACTGTGTCCTAGTCTCAGAGATCCCATTTGCACAGCTTGCACTGTAGGTTTAATTTCACAGTTTTTAGTTTCCCAGCTTAAAAATATGAACAATTTATGGAGCAAAATTAACAGTTTATTAGAAATATCACTCACTGCAAAAGTCCTAAGGGTAATTCACAGCTCTATAAAAGGTCGTGATATAAATAATTGCTTGATGAATATGGACCATGTCTGTTTGTCATTAAACACCAGCAGAGAGCTAATGCACTCTAATAGTCCTGCTAACCGCTATCTGACAGGCATAGAAATCACAACCAAATACAACAATTAGGCTAAACAATTGCTTCTTACTCTTTTTTTTCTTTACACAAAAGGTAAAATAATGACAAATGTTGTTTTCTTCACACTTCAGTAATGGTCATGACTTACACCCCTGTAAAATATTGTAACCAATAGCTTAAATGTTGCAATGCTCTTCCACTGTTTATCAAACAAAAATGTCACATTAATTCCACTCTTTTACGTGTTGAAAGGCTGCACTCACAGTGTGCAAACTCACAGAGTGCAACAGTGAAAACTATTATTCCCCTTCCTATTTGTAGGGAGCATATTCAAGGTGCCTGGTGTAATCACTGTATTCATAACCCATGCATAGTGCTGCCCTGATCCAAATATACATCAGTAGGCTCTTATGATCCACACACATCTGTGTAGTTCTCCATGTAGGATTAGAATATATAGATTTAAACATTACTCAAAGCAAAGAAGCATTTTAGTGAGGTTTCTCTAATAAATGCAATGTTTTTTTGTTTTCATTAAGGGCTTATTGTATTCAGTTCTGACTGAACCTATCTACACTACATCTAGTCCTTCCAGTAAGGATGAGGCCACAGTCTGTTGCTTTTGGGAATGGGTACAGAAGTGATAAAGGATGTTGATAGAGATGGATTCCCCCTTCCAAAATGTCTAGATCTCTTCCAGATGAATTCCTGCTGAAGTTGGCCAAAGAGGCTAAAAGGTACTCCACTCCCTCACTCCCACTTGCCTCATAGCAACCATCTCAAACTCTTGGTATAATTAACCTGCCTCCTCCCAGCTGCCCTTGGAGAGGCTTTTCTACACGCCACACACCCCTTTAGGTCTGCTCCAGGCACCTCTGAATCCCATCATCTCCTTCCCTACCCATCTTAAAAGGTCCCTGTAAAGTTCTCTCTGTGAGGAGGTCCCTGGTAAAACTGACTCTATCATATGTGATTGAGTTGCATTATCTTAAGAACTTCCCACAGATAAGCTGGATACTTCAGCTGACTTATGTGACAAAGTGAATTAGAAGGTAATCTATTTGTGTAAGAAATTATTTAGGCCAAGAGAAAATATGTGGTGTTTTGGCTCAGCTGACAGGAAATACAGCTTTAAGATGTGGTAATTTCATCAGTCATGGTCAGCTCCTTAGACCACTTTTGGCACCTAAATCTGATGATGAATTGAGCCCTAAGGTATTAAGAGGACAGCACTTGTAGAAAACCCATTGAGAAAATTAAGAAATCTGTATTCAGGTCAGGATCTGACACATGCGCATGAGGCCACATACTGATGGAAACAAAATAAAATTGTTCATTAATTGATCTCTGTCCATTCAGGGCAGTAAGTTGTCCAGGAGTATCATGGAAGAAATAGTATGTGACCTTGTAATTAAATGCTGTATCATGCTGAGCGTGCAGAAGAGCATGCTAAAATGAAGTAACACAGGCATGTCCTTGGTTTTGGTGTTTACTGGACTTTGCAATGTTGGCAAAATTTTCCCAAAGCAGTTTCTTGCTTACTGTGTGGCATTTCTTGGTCACTGTGTGGCAGATGTCTTAGGTGAACGTTTAAAAGTAAATCAATTTAATAAAGAAGCTACTGATAGGAAATAAGACCAGTAATGGCATGGAATTAATCATTGTTCTGATCAATGGGATTACACTAGAAATCTGAAATAACATCCAGTAGAAACTATTTCTGTTTTCAGAGACAAGACAGGACCTATGGTGCCATGAGAAACTACGACCTGGTTGCAGAATCTGGTCATTCCACCAACCTTTGTTCAAACAGGATGAGCAGTTTAGGGGAAAGACAGACTTATGCTCTCAATGAAAGGATTTGTTTGACATTTCTTTTCCCTGGACCTACCCTGGGAAGTGACCCTTGCACAGTGAGGAATGAGCAGCGTCCCAAGAGGAGAGGCAGTTTAAGCTTCTAAGTTGGTTAAGAAGTTCCTGCCCTTCCAGTTACCTCTCTACTTCTCGACTGTGAGAGCTCACCAAGTTGGCAGGGTATTTAAGAAAATGTTATGACTCCAAGCTGTAATGGATTGCGTGTGCACAGCACATCTGCACCTGCAGCTTACCCCTGTGCAGTGGTCAGCACAAACTTGCAAAAGGGCTGCTGGTGAACCCTTTACAAAGAGATTGCTTGCTGTGAACATGTTTCAGGGTCCCTGATTTTAGTGACCAGGAGAAACTTAGTTATTATTTCTTCCTGTAAGCTTTCTGGAGCCTTGCACAGCTCAGAAATACCAGGCTGGCATTTCTAACCTTAAATAATCTGTCTTAACTGAGTGGTTTACAAAAATCTAGTTGCATACCTACACAAGGAGTGGAGTTACACAACTGCCAAGGATGGCATATGGGCACTGCAATCACCCAAGCATATTCCCTGGCAAGGGATGTTATGAACAGCAAAGGAAAGTCTCCAGGTGCTGCTGCCTTCAGTTGAGTGTAACAGAGCAAAGAAGAAACCTCAGGTTGGACCAGAATTAGTCAGACATGCTAAGCCAGGTTATGCCAGTATTGCTGGTATAAACACAAGATAAATACTTTGATAGACATATCTGGCACACCAGCAAGTAGCATCACCCATGTCTTCTTGCTTAGAGTGTATGGAGAAGTAGGGTAATGGGAAGGCATGTAAGGATCCCACCATTGCCCAGGCTGGAGCAGTGAAACATTAGCTGTGAACTTCCAGATCCAAATTTTGGGATACCGGGGCTTTTTTTTTCCTGTGTACTTCATGTGGTGATGTGAGTAGAACAACATATCTTCCCTTAGGTTTGTGATGAACAGTTTTGGCAGAAAGGTTTCCAACCAGTACTAGTTGTGTCAAACATTTTTTTGTAGAAAACTTTCATACCACTGGTCAAAACTCTAGAGAGCTGAGCTTACGAGGTTTCCTTAAAAGCAAAAGACTGCCCCAGGCAGTGTGACCTAGACTTGTTTCATTCTTGGTTAGTGAGTATCTCAATTGTCCTTCAAAACCTCTAAAGACAGAGTCTACATCTTCATTAAACAATCTGTTCAGGCCTTGGTGCCTTACTGGTTTTGCTGGTATTCATTCTAAATTCCTTTTATTTCAACTCATTGTTACTTGTCTTTCTCAGGATGGATATGGGAAAGAGTTTACTTACATTCTATTTTTGGCTGTCTTTCACATATTTGAGAAATGGTATCATTTCCCTTCAGCCATCTCTTCTCCGGACTAACCAGCCTCATTTTCTTCAGTCTCTTCTCAGCACAGGTCATGCTTCCCAGACCTTTATTCATCCTCACCATTCACCTTTGATCCCTCTCCAGTTGGTCAGTATTTTTCACGGTTAGTGCTGTCCAAAACTGGGCCCTTATTACGACCAAGTACAGAGAGAAGTTTCTTCATCTGTCTCAGAGACAGAAGTCTAGCTCAGGTACACCAGGATGCTGTTTGGCTGTTTTGCAACCGTGTGATACTCTTGACTCATGATCAGTTTGTGATTCACTGTAAAGCTCAGTGCTTTTCTGCAGTAGTGCTGCATAGCCAGGCATTTTCCATCCTGCATTTGGAGAAATAAATGTAGAACTTTGCATGTCTTTATTGAATTTTTGCCTATTACTTTCAGGCCATTTACCTAATTTATCAAGAATATTTTAAATTCTAGTTCTGTCCTCCTACGTGCTTGTAGCCTTTCCAGCACTGATGTTGCTTGAAAATTTAATAAAGTATACTTGTTAATTCATCATGGAAGTCATTAATGAAAATATTGAATAATACTGGATGGAGGACAGATCCTTGGGGAATCTCGATTGATACATCCTTCCGTGTTGATTGTGAACTATGAGTAGCTATTACCTAAGTATGGGTTCCCCAGCCAGTTACACACCGCTGGTAACACCTCCAGCTAGTATACATTTCACTCTCTTGTTTATGAGTCTGTTCTATAGGCCAGTGAAGACAGGAGTAGTGACAGTGAAGGTACTAAAGCGATGACAATGAGTGCCTCTCTCCAATTCACACAGCTTGTTACCTTGTCATAGGAGGAAATAAACTTTCCATGATTTATTCTTGACAAATCTGTGGAGAGGAAATCAAGAGCTTACTAGTCAATAATTTCTTTGTCCCTCTTTTTTCTCCCCTTTTCAGAGATAGGAACAGCATTAACCCTCCTCTGCTGTAATCTCTCTTTTATTATCTAAGCTCTCTGAGCTCTCCAACAGCTCTGAGGCTGCTCTGGCTGGGTCCCGAAGGGTTGCTTTGCAGAGCAATTTCCCAGCAGAGGTTGCGGCCGCAGCCATCGGTCACTGCCCCATTACTCCCTCTCCACTGGGCATGGCTGAGCAGGGAGCTGGACTGAGGACTATGATTGGGCTGAAAAACAGCCTTTTCTTTCATGGGGACATGGCAGCAGGAGTGTTTGGCTCTGAGCTGGAGGGGACCGTGGACACCTAACCTGGCTCAAGCAATGCCCCCTCAACCGAAATGTGTGACCGGAGCCCAACACCCCGCTGGGTATTTCTCAACCACCGAGTCTTGGAGCCTCTAACTTGCATGAACACTGGCAATCTACCCATTCCCTGCTGTAGCCTGATTTCTTATTTTAAGCTGCCGATGTTAACTACATTAACTACTTGATCCCAAATGGTCCTTTTTGTGACAACTGATGATACTTTTCACCATGTAATTGGTAGATAACTTTCCCGCCCCATTACAAGTCTGGATGACTCTTACCTTAGTAATTTCAATGTTATTAAAGTATTAATATATCCCATTTACCTGTGTCCCTGGGGAGCTGTATCTTGTTTTGCTCCTGAGCTTTTATAGTTGTGTCCCTGCACAATTATTCCATACATCTGCCCATAATAATGTGAGGTTTCCGGAAGCTTCCTCCCTTCCTTCCCTTGAGATGGCAGAAGAGCTTGTGGCTGGTGGTGCTGGTCTGTGACTGCCTCACAGCCTCCGCTGCCAGGAGGGAGTTTGTACTTCTGTCCTTCGCGTAGCTTCTTCAAGGAGATGCCAAGTCCTGCAAAGTCATTTCCCTCCAAGACTTCCAGTAGGATTTCACTCACCTGTAATAGGTTTTAACTCCTGTGAAACCCATTCTCATTACAATATCAAATACAATTAATATGTATTTATTTTTGCAGAAGTTGTGAACCTCCTCACACTGCACGTTGCCCTTTGCCTTCCCATTTTTCAACCACCTCCTCCTGCCTTGAACCAATGCCTGAACACTTAACTGTGTGCTACTGATGGAGTTGGACAAGGTGCTAACACACAAGGAAGTGTTTTCAAGAAAAAAAGGGGCTAGCTGAGACAAAGCCAGGGAGACATATTTGTGTCTTTGAAATGGAGTCAGAGATAATTTTAGTTCACTGCTAGGTAAGTAGATCAGCTTCCAGGGGAGCCAGATGAAGGCAGATGCCACCATTTCTCACATTATTTTATATATATATATATATATATAATTCTGAACAAGTTTTCACAACTGTCTCCAGAACCAAGGTTGGTTTTAGTTGGCTTCTTACTGTCGAAGCTGGGACTACTATTGCCAAGAGCAGAATGCTTTGCTCATGGAGTTAAATGACAGATTTGTAGCTTACAGTAAAACTGCCTGCAGGTTTATTACTGTGCTGTCATGCATTTCGAAAGCTACAGTAGAGTGAACCTGAACAATGCCCCAGCCACTACTTGCCATATTTACCTGATGACAAATGTCAGGTCTCTGTTGAGTTTCAGCAACAGAGCGGATAATGGCAAGTAAAAGATCTTGGGTGAAACAGCATCCTCAACAATCTGTCTCTGTGTGACCCATCATATTTTTTCTTAACATGGAAAGATTGTACATGACATCTGCTACCACTCCTACGACAAGAGCTAAAGGAGAGCATTTTCCTTCCATTCTTGTGTATCCAGGATCTTCAGGAGACTTATCAGGATGGGGTCTGTTTGTGTTTGTCTCCTAAGTTTGAAGACTTAAGAGTCACAGTTTAAGCCTGTCTGCCAGTGGTGGCTCCACAGATGATCACAAGGATTTTGCTGATGGTTTCAGAGGGGCTATATTTTCATCATTTTTCTTGTGCCAAGGAACATTAACACTTCTAAGCAAACAGTGTGCTGTAAGGTTTGCCCTTTAAGAACAGTGACAAAAGCAATACTTCTTAGAATCAGGACTCTCACAGTGAAATCACAGAAGTTAACAACCCTGCAAATCCTGTCAACAGCAACTCAGATTATCTAATTATAGAATGGCTCTTAAGTCTAGTTGTGGAGAGCTGACCCAAGATACCAGCAAAGTGAGAAAAAGGAAAATGATCACAGGACAGCTACTATTGAAAGAGATAGTGCAAAGCCTCTTCCAGTTTCTTGGCTTTCAGGAAACAACTCCTAACAATTTTTTTGTATTCATCTTTGGGTTTTGCATGCTTATCACACACACACAAATGTAGTATCCTGGATCCATTATTGCAAAGTTTTCAGACTGTCTCAAAGAATTGGCAGACTCCGATATGCAAAGTAATTCTCTAACATGATGACTGTTATGAAGTATTAAATCAAGTATTTACGATTTATATTGCTAAAGCACCCTCTAGTGGGGCAATAACCAAAGAGTTGGTTTTTGCATAGACATGATAATTACTCTGCATATTAGAGAATAGCCAAGTAAAAGGCTGGATACTGGTGGAGATAGGCAAACACATTGAATCTTTGATTTAGTCAACACTTTTGCTGTCCATGCAACACGCAGCATTCACTGTAATATCTGAAAGGTGTCTGTGTGATTTTATTGCATGTAATCATAGAATAATATCATAATTTTGGTCAGAGACCTTTGGAGGTCATCTCATCTAACCTCCTGCTCAAAGAAGGTTCAGATAGATCAGGTAGCTTGTGGCCATTTCCAGCTGAGTTTGGAATATCTCCACAACAGAAGTTGCACAACTGCTCTGTGCAACATATTCCAGTATTTGACCATCATCATGGTGGAAAAAAAATCTTCAAATCTAAATAGAACTTCTCTCTGTTGCCTCTCAGCCTACAGCCATGCACCTCCAAGCATTCCCCATAGTTCCTCAGGGTCTTTACAATGTCATCATCTTGAAATATTGGAAAAAATACTCAGTCACCTCTGGATATTTTTTGTTCATAAATGCCTTCCTAAATGATGGTGAATTGCTAGATATAAAGCATAATACTGCTAGATACAGTACTCCTGGTACAATGAATAACAGTTGGACTTGATGATCTTAAAGGTCTTTTCCAACCAAAATGATTCTATGATTCCATGAAGCAGATTACTTTCTGGTCTCATGCTGGGACCTTCAGTCTGCAAGAAGTTCATCCTGCCAAGTTACTTGCAAGGTATGAATTAAAAAGTCTGAGACATAAGCTTGCACAGGTACTTGTTGGGACCTGGACCAAATATCATAACTGCAAAATTTTAATGTAATATTTTACAACTCCATGACTAGTTTTGCCACTTCTCAAGTGAAAAAAGAATAAAATCTGAAATTCAATTTTAAAACAACACAAGTATTACTAAGAATTGGTTAAGTTTTAGTGAAGCTGGGGAATACAGCAGTCACCTTTCCACAGGGACTGCATGCAAAAAAGCCAGTAAGTGCCTTCCTGAAATCAGGTAGTTGAAACAACAGATATCACCCTCCAGAGCATAGGCACATGGCAAAACATGCACGTATAAGCACACACGTATAGCTGGAGAGGACCTCTTGGTTGATGGTGTCAGATAGTGGGGGTAGAACAGTGTTTGCTGAAAACACATGTGATGGCATGTCAGTGACAAACAGCAGCAGGAAGACTTGAAAAGGCACACACCAAAGTGGCGTCAGATGCTGCTTGAATAACCAGTGGGAGCATGTTCCCTGAGGGACTTAAGAAGGCACTGAAAGAGGGAGAAAGCTTTTGGGTCAAGTGCTGGCTGAAAGGAAGTTGGGCTGTAGTAAAGAACCCCCTCCTTGTTCCCCTGTTCATGAAAAAAATTGTAGGTGATTTGTAAAGAAACACAATGGCTTCAAAGAAGCTCACTCATTTTATTTCTCTTTTTAAAGGAAGCAGCTGTCATGTCCTGACTGAGGCTACCCACTTGGCTGAAGGTGGGCAGGAGTGGGTACTCCACGGTGCTCACACAGCTTTGAGGGTGAGTGCCCAGTGGAGAGCACTGACCTCCTGTCAGCAGTACAATATCCGATGCCTTTAAATAATTAATGTGGTATTGAGGTGAAAGAGATGGTTATGATCAAGAGCAGAAAACGGCTGAGACACATGAGCTAGGTCTGGAGAACTAGAAGGTCACCCAAGAGGGCAGCAGAGCCCCAGCTGGTGGTGATCCCCACAAGCTGCCTGGCTCCATACCTTACCTGGCTGCAGCAAACAGGAGAAGAAGAGGCAGGACAATCTGGCCCTGTAGATTCTTATTTGAACAGGCCAAATTGTTTTTCCAGGCCTTCAAGATTTCCCAGCAGTCCTGCTTCATCTAGTCTCTTACCACAAAGAGAAAAAGGACAAATGGTTGTTTTCTCCATTCCCTTAAATGGCTGGTGGCACTCCCCACGGTGTGTGGCGAGGGATGCACAGCGTAGTGCTGGGTGTATTTTTGGTCAAAGGTTGGCTGGCCATGCCATGGCACAATTTTCAGGGCACAGCTTTGTATATTTTTAGGAAATCAACAGCACTGAGATCTGCTGTTTTCTTTTACTTCCCTAACACCAGGGTTTGAAGCTGCTGAGATCTGAATAAGAGATGTGGATCTGAGGTGGATCTCCAGATCTACCTGGGACCGCAGTCCATCCCTGAGGACACAGCACCTGTCCTTGCCCCTCTGCAGCTTTGTTCTCACACCGTGCATGCCTGCTGCCTCCCCTACGTGGCCTGCCAGTCTGAACAGGATGTTTAGAGGGAGGATTAAGCAAGGAGTAATGATAGTTCTTTCAAACTGGCTGGATAAAATTAGACGTGTATAATCAGCGGTCAGGTGGCTAGAGGAAAGGAGATTTGTTTGTGAGTGGTCAGCAGCTGTTGACATCCAAGCTCACGGCTTCAGTATTCACATGCTTGCCCTCAGACACCACAGCATGACAACGCCAGCCAGGGCCAGACACAGGGACTGAGCCTCCCCTGAGCTGGGATCCCTCCTTCCCTTTCCATTTCCATCTGCCACTGCTCACCCTCCCGATCTATGTCTTTCTGCGACCTTGCTTGGCAGGAAGGCCAGAGTCTCTGCAGGCGGCCAGCTGCCAGGGATATTCATTTTTTCCAATTAGTGAAAAACAGAGGGTGTTACCTCTACCCATAATTTAAAAACAGCATCAGAGAAGAAACCCACAGAGGACGTCCAATATCCTGGTCAATATGTCGCTGGTGGAAGGCAGCAGTGCTTTCCTGTGTGCAACAGAAGACACTCCTTGCCCCAGAATTTTTGGAAAAACCCTAGCAATGATGGTTCAGAAAAGATGGGCAGGGGAGCACAGGGTCCCTGAAGCGTGACTGCCTTTGGCCCTCCTGGAGCAGAATCAGCGATGCACTGAGCACCTTGTGCAGCTGTGTTGTTCAACACGGTGGGCTTGCTGCCCTGAGGAACTGCCCTGGGCGCTCCAAGAGCTGTAAGATCTGTGCCCCAAATGCTCACAGCTTAGGGTAAAGGAAGATCTGGGAAAGCCCATGAAACCATGACAGATCCCAAGGCACTGCGGAGACTGCCTTTTTCTTCTCTGCTGAATTTCAATAGTCCTTCCCTGGATTTTTCCCTGATTCTAGCTCTCCCCTTTGGTGCATTACTGTTGCACAATTTGGCTTTTCAGATGTTCCCTTTCAAATCGGCAGTTTGGAACTGGAATTAGAGAGGGTGGCAAAAAGCCTTAATCAGAGACCTGGCTTTATAAATAAGACAAGTACTTATTTTATTTCACTGTTTAATAATATATTCCCTTTCTACGGCTGCAGTGCTGAGGAGGCAGAACAGCAGCATGTAGGACTGTTGTTAATTCTACATATCACTATAACTTATTAAGCTTGAAATATGGAGAAATGAAATTGAACCTTACTTTAGCATTTATAGTAACATTTGATCAAATGTGGTTTAAGGCCATATATAATTTCTAACACTAGAGGGAGTACATAATTTATTTTATGAAAATAAAAAACAAGCCTTGCTTTTTAAATAGGAAATATATCAAAGGGAGAAAAGCAAAAGTATTCAAGGAGAACTTTATTCTCATTTGAAGTCCTGCTTAAAAAAAAGCTGAGAAGCTGTCTTATGTGTTACCCTTATCTAGGCAGGTTATGCAACTGGTGTCTGTAAAAGCTAGTGTGGGGCAGATAACCCAACAGCCTGTGTTCAATTTGTGTGTGTGTATGCGTCTATCGATTCTGAACACATGGGATGAGTAACCAGCCCACGGGATAACATACACAGACATCTGTGCCCACAGGTTTCTATCTCTGGTGCTGCTATATTCCCACTGTCCCCCACAACCACCGCGGTGTCTGAACAGCTACGATCTCTCCAACGTGTTTATCTTCTCAGCATGCCTGGGAGGTAGGGAAGACGCACTATCCTATTTTATGGCTGGAAAATCAAGGTGCGGAGAGGATGAAAGATGCACCCACAGTGTGATGGGAGCCTGTGGCAGAAGAGTAAGACCATGCCCTGTCTGTGCAACCTCACCCCGGCTCACAATTTGTCTCTGGGTACAGCAGGTTGTTAAGCTACAAGGTGTCCTTGCACGGCTGTTTTTCCAAACCACAGGTACAAAGGTTGCCCAGTGCCTTCTGTGCTGTGTTTTTTGTGTAATTGGATAGACGTGTCACCATGACTCTGTGACCCTTTCTCCAGTCCCAATATGTAGGAGGTGAGTCAGGCTAAGGCTGACGTTAAGACCATGCCCTTTGCGGGGTGGTGTGGGGAGAATGCAACTCCCTTGCCCCTGTGGGGGTGAGAGGCCATGCGGCACAGCCCCCACTGCCTCTGCGACAGATGCTCTCACACAGGCTGAAGCAGATCATCTTGTCCTCCTGTTAAAATATTCATAAAGTTGCAAGGAAAAGACAAATGCAGTTATACAGGACAATCTGAATGGTTTTGCAGCCCAAGCATCTTGATTTTCACATGAGATCAGTCTGACTCCCAGCATGTGAGCATTTGTTGCATGCTTATCTCCATTACAATGTAATTATCTGATACCGAGATCTCCTAAAAGTCTCTTTATCACGGGGACGATTTCTATTAAATGATGGAAGCATGGTCAATTCTGAAAACACTATCATCTTGTTATCACTGTACATGCCAACAGCTTCTGAGAGTTCCTTCTGAATTCTTCCACTGAGGACTCCTTCAGCCCATCTGTGGCTGCAGTTATTAAAGCAACAAGCAACTTAAGCAACTCATCCCATTAGGGAATATTATGCAGTAAAATTGCACTGCTTTTAAAATAAGTTCTAATATCTTTAGCGAAGGATTTGTTTTGTTATACAGTGGTTTTGGGGCCAGATATTCAAACCAAGTGTAAAAATACTGTAATGTTTGTGGGTGGATCTTGTCTCCTGCCAACCGCAGACACCAAATACTAAAGCCATGCCAATGAAAGGCTGTCTATCATGCTTTAGTCCACCCACAAACACACAGGTCCAGGCTAAGAGAGCACAATGAATAAAAAAACCCAAAATAAACCTTCTTTCCCCCTCCTTATTGCTTCTTCAGCTGGTCAGCAACTCCCTCCTTGCTAACGAATGGTCCCTCAGCCTCCAGGACATTCACCCTGAGAGACAAATCTCAGCAACTCTCCTTTCCTGGGAAGTACCCTATTTATGCCTGAGATTTAAGGAGCTGGATCTCATTCCCACAAATGTTTTCTAGCACTTGGGCAATGATTTGTTACTGAGAAGACAAGGCTGCCCCTCAGGACCCTGAAGAACCCACATTATGCAGTGCAGCTGCATTTGGAGGTTTCTTTTCTTTGCATGCACAAAAATTACAGTGAGCTTTGTATGTAGAAGAAAAGCAAGATCTAAGCTATGCAGGGGACACCTATTGTTAAGCGTCAGGACCTTCCTGTCTCTTTCACTCAGATATGAAATATTTCTCTTTCTTTCAACTGCTACTCATTGAAAATATGTGGGGTTTTTTCCCCCCCTCCTGTGTACAGATTCAGAAAGAACAACAAAAAAATCAAACAGGCGATCAAACAGAGTATTCAGTATCTACCCAAATACCAGAGTGTATCAAGTCTAACTCCTCACTCATGTCAAATTTTCTTGTGGAATAGAAACTGAACAGACTAGTCTCGAAAGATCATACTCCAAGGCTTGACATCTCTTTGCTTCCCTTGTGCCTCCATCCCCTTCTGCAACGCTACAGGAGGTTTGACACAAACGAGGAGGTAGGCTTGGCGTCTAATTCCTTGACATTCTTATTTCACCTGGGTAGCGAGCACCTTTCTGTAGCACCTTTAGAGACATGACTACCTTCTGTCCCATGAGTCTTGCTTCTTCTCTCCTCAGGAGAGAGAGAGTGTGTGCAGGGTAATGGACTATTTTGTTGAAATCTTGTTTTGTGAATATTCAGCCATTTTGAGGGACACAAGATATATATTCCTTTGGAGCAGCCAATCCTTCTCCAGCAACTTCACACTTGGTGCATTCTCTTTAAAGGGAAGAAGTCAAACAGCCCACAAATATATCTCCTTATTGTAAGTGCATAAAGGAGAACTGAAATGAAAAGGCAGGGAGGGGGAGGGGGACAGCATCCCTTTTCCTTCTTTGTTTTTCTTTTTTTTTACAAAAGGAAGCACAAAAAACAGTAAGAGAGGCTGAGAACTAAGGAAAAGTGAGAAAGGAGAGTGGCACCACTAGCACAGACTTTGTTATGGTCCCAAGGAAATCACTGCAAGCCAAGACCAGAAAAGATTTTTGAGGCAGTTACGTCCTCCCTGGATTCAGCTTTCTCTGTGTCTAAACACCCAAGCCTTGAAACACCTGAGCCTCTCATCTATCAAATAGGGGAAATATCTCTACATGTTGTGAAAATAGTCTTATTAAAAGATTGTGAGACACTTGTGTCAAACAGTGTAGGATGGGTCACAGAAACAAAATCCAAATCATATTAAGAAGAGAGGCAGTGGAGGGAGGGAGGAATAAAAAAATGAGCAAAGGAAGGGGAATGGAAGGCCATGGCTAGATTTAGAAAGAGAAAAAAGATGCAGCAAATAAGTCTGGGAAGAGCAAAAGCCTCAGGGGCAAAGTGATATGTTATTATGTAAAAGTGCATGTGCAGAATATCATAATGAAAAATACAGCAGCACTGTTGGGGGGGCTGGCTGCTTGGGAAGCAGAGGCTGAGCAGACTGGCAGTGAGGAAATAGCCCCCGTGTCCTGCATTCATTAGTTAAAGGCAGAGATGTTTTGTTTTTGCATGGGTTTAGTACCACGTAAGCAGACTTCTGCATGACTTGATGCATTTAAATATGTGATCAGGAATATGTACAGTTCGGTGCTCTGCTGTACCCTTGATGGCACATTCACAGCCCCTGGCCAGGAATCCCATACAAGTGCACTGCATCTTCCAGCTTCCCCTTGTTGCAGCAGCTCCTCCCAACGAAGGAACGACACAGCCCACCTCCTCCTTGCATAGCTTGCACTGACATTTTCCCCTTAATTGTGTTTAGCTATATGCAGATTCATCTGTCTATAGATATTGATGTATCTATATTTCTATATCTATCTCTCATGATTCCTGGTTACAATAATTACTTCCAGATTCATATTATGTTGTATAAGTGTTTTATTCTGCTGTTGAAATTGGTCTTTTGATTGGCTGTATATTGCATTACATGTGTGCACTGACTTTTGAAAAAATCAATTAACTCAAATGGGGGGATGTAAGCATGCTCTACTCTGTACCACCTAGACCAAACAAAGCTGCCAGCCCTGCCAGCAGCCTGCAGTGTTAGAACTTGAGTCAATGAGATATTTAACTTTTACTTTTTCCCCAAGATATTTGATAGCGAAAGGATATCAAATATCCAAAGATATTCAACAGGGACCAATTCCAGCCAGTTGTAGTTCTTTTTCTCATCACGGAAAATGCAAACATTGAATGCTTTTTTGATTTGTTGCTGAATTTAGTGAAGGGTAGAACAGGGAGAGCAGTATCGAGCCAGACCCTCTGTGGGGAACGTGTAACATTAACCCTTTTCCTGGGTCCGTGCTAAAGCACTGCTTCTTGGCTAAGTTGCAACGTGCTTGCTATCCCTGTTGGCACCTCTTCAGTAGAGGAGTACACATAAATTTTTAGTGCTTGGGGAACTTAGCATTTAGATTGAAATGGGAGAAAGCAACTTACCTTTGCCTACTATTATCACATGGTAAAATTACACTGACCTTCACTGCATCTTTTCGTTTGCCTGGAGCACTCTGAATTCAGGGAGAGTTTGGCTGCATGATGAACACAGGATAATCACCATCATGGTTGAAATGAAACACCTGAATGAAGGCAAAGGGAACATCTTTACCTATAACTGGATTCCACAAATCAGGCTTGCAAATCAAGCTTGGTATCTTTTCTCTCTGGCTTTCAGATAAGATCATTTCAGGTGAAAAAAATCCTCTTCCTGGTCATGGGCTGCTTTTCATACAGCACCCAGAAGGACTCCAGATGCAAAACTTAATGCAGATCTTTTCCTGATATAAATGTAAAATAAGCCAACATATCCAGTGATGTATGGAAATCTGTTTTGTAGAAACCCAATTTACAGATAAGAATTTCATTTCCTGTAGTCAGGAACTATTCAATAGGAAGTGGGGGTGAAAGAAATTGAAAGAATTAAAATAATTGCATTTAGCTATTTTCTTCCTCTCCAGATACCCCATTATCTAATCTCTTGCATTTGTAATAAGCAAAGATCAGGCACCTAGTTTTCCCATGGCTGATATTCTATAGAAGAATTTCAGCTAACTGACAATATGGTAAACCTTCTATAATAAAGTCTTTTAAAATGTGATTCGCTATGTCTCACCATAGAACACACTCTGTTTTTACAGAAAGAGGTGATGAAAGTATGCATTTCACATCAGAATTAACCCCCCTGACAGGTGGACTTTTGCAGGCAAAAATCAACCCACCCATTTCCAGCCAAAGAACTTTGCCTGAAAGGTAACATTTCTGAGTTGCCCTCCTGGTAGAAGGAACATAAAAGCCTGAAGTACCCAGGAGTTTCACCAAGGAAGAAAGGCGAGAGGAACACTTGCAAAATACTGCTGTGTATTTGATTTTAAGAGAAAGAGCAATTTTCTTCCCAACTTTTCAAAACTATGAATGCACCCTTAGGGAAGGGGAGTGAGATGACCATTAAACCTAAAGACTGATTTAAGAAAGACATAACTTTCATAAGGATGATTTGGGCATTACAATGTACATAACATGCTTTTAAATGTGAAGATGATTAATGAGAAGTTCTTACTTCTCACTTTACAAAGAAAAGTAATGAGGTGTATGTGAAAAAAAACCTCAGGAAGTTATACTTGTAGTCAGAGCAACCTACAACCTGTTAAACCTGTGTAAGCAAAAAATCAGAGCTTTTTCCCATTATTTGAAGGAAAGGAGAAATTTGTTACTGAAAGACTGATCAGATAATGCACCTGGTATATGACTTGATTGTATTTCTGATGAGAAATCTTAACTTTTCAACCAAATAAAAAGAGAAATAAGTATTTTGTGGTTTTGGGATGCTCAGAGTTTAATGAAATATCTAACATTTCCATTAAAAGCATATCTTCATTCACAAAAAGAATATATTTATTTCACTTAAAAAAAAATATATTGCTATTAAAATACAGTCCCTTTAACATCACCATCACTGCCAGCAGCATCCATAGTCTTGGTAAAGGAAAGAGCAAAAGAAATCCCTATCCAGAAGACTATCTTCAACCCTAAGAGCAAGAAGAACTCTTCTCCTCCCTCTGCCAGATTTCTAGGGAGAAGTAATGTAAAAAGCCACCTCTGACGTGTCAGGCACAGAGGGATAGGAAGATGCTATAGGCTCACAGAAGCTAATTCTGTTGTCACAAAGCCTCTTACTCAGCCCACTTGATTACTAATGTGAGAAGGCTGCAACAGAAGAGAGCTCAGGAGTTGGCTGCCATGGTGGTTATTACTTAGCCTTTTGCGGGATGATTGCAGTTGATCACCTGCCCACAAATGTGAGGGAACGTAAATCTGGAATTTGTGAATTCATCTGTTGTGTTTTGACAAGAGAGAGGCTTTTGGCAGCCACTTAGTGGAAATAAACTCTCTCTCCAGGGCTCAGAGCCATGTTGCAACTGCTGGAGCGTATTTATGCCCTCTCATCCACTTTTGTTCGGAGAGGCTGTAGTTCACCCAGCTGCAGGGCTCTAAACTGGAAGTGTTGTTTTAGCAAGAGGGAAAAGTCCTTCAGGCTGGGGACGGAGCTGCTAAATAATTGTTTCTGGAAAGTTTGCTGTCTGGTTTTTGGACATAGGCTCTGTTCAGGTACTTCAGGAGGATGTAGACATAAACCCTCAGTAACTGATGTTAGATCAGGTCTAATCCTTGATGTCATCAGTTTTGTTTCATGAGTGGGAAGATTTCATCCTTTTGGAGAAAAAAACCAAAACAAACAACATAAAAAGACAAAGTACTTTTCAGTTTAATTAAATCTGTAATTACTGAGCTACATCCTTAGTACTGCAGAGCGGTGTCACTGATGACGGAACATCAAAAGCTTGCCAAGCTTAGGTCAATTAGATAAGTACCACAAGCACAGCTGCTAATCTGAACCACTTCGTAACTAGTTTTAACCACTTGAGACTGAAAACGAAGCTCAGGATTTCATATGAACAGGCACTCCCATGTGAGTTCCCACACTTTTTGCTTCCAGGAATAATGGAAATCCCAGAGGAATTAGTCTTGTGCATTTCAGTATCTGTTTCAATGAAAAACGAATAATACTTTTTTTTTTTTTTTAAAAAGAGATAGTTTGGCTCAATTTAAGTTTTAAATACAGCTCTGTAGGGTGTGGAGCTCTGATGTCCTCGGGATATGTTACAATAAGATATAAGATAGTACCAATAAAGAACTTCAAGTATTCCAACTGCACTCTCTGAAAGCCCAAAGAGAAACAAAGTAGAAAGGTGGTGTGGATTCAAAAGGCTAAGCCTGAGACTGGTCTGAGCTGGCCTTAAAAAAGCAAAGATGCATTAATCTAAAAATAATTTCTAACTGTAGTCTTTGAGTAGTTGCTCTGGGCCCCATAAAGGGGCTTAAGCCTGTATGCAAACATTTTCTGTTGCTGTTTTAAATCTTCTGATGGGACAAGCACCCTGTGGATTGGGCTGTGACTAGTGGGCTGGCTTTCAAGGCTTAATGCTTGCCAGCAGCCTCTGGGCGAGGCCAGTACAGCTTGCTGCACGGTAAGGAAAGGTTTTTACACTTGACAACAGTATGTTATTTCTGGGTTTTATTACATGTTTATCCTCCAGGCTCAGCAACCTTTGGGTGGACTTGTCATGTCCCTGGGTAAGAAGGACCGCCCTGCATTCCCAGGCAGGCAGTTAGCTGCTGGCAGAAGAGAGGAACCCCCAAGCCACCACCTGCCTGGAGGTGGTTGCTGGCAGATCACAGCATGGGGCAGGGGACTGGGAAAGGCATAGGCAGTAATCTATGCAGGCTTTAACATTTTAGCAGCTCCAGGAGCAGCTGCCCCCTTCTTTTTGTGCTGCTTGCCCAGCAGATCCCCATCTCTCCCTCCTTCTGGCTCTATACCGAGAGCCATTGTTTCTGCATGACAGTGGGAGAGATGGACGGGAGGGAGGTGCAGTTGTGTGAGCACATGTGTGGTGTGCAGGTTATCCTCCTCCTGGTGTGGGCTCTTACATAAGAAAGCCTAACCTAGGATGGGACTAAGTTGCGCCAGGGCAGGTTTAGGTTAGACATCAGGAAAAATTTCTTCACAGAAAGGGTTGTCAGGCACTGGAATGGGCTGCCCAGGGAGGTGGTTGAGTCCCCGTCCCTGGAGGTATTTAAAAGAAGGATAGATGAGGTGCTTGAGGACATGGTTTAGTGGTGGGATGGCAAGGTTAGGTTAGTGGTTGGACTTGATGATCTTAAAGGTCTTTTCCAACCTAGATGATTCTATGATTCTATGACTAAACACTGCATGGGTGTCTAGCTGTTAACATAAAAGCACACATATGGCCCCACCTATTCAAACCAAGAACTGAGCGAGTCTAGTATCCTCTCTCTATCAGTGGCTGTAAGTGGATGCTTAGTGAAGAGTAAGAACAGGATAAACGTACGTGGCATTTCCACCAGATACCCAAAATTGTACTCTCCCAATTTCAAGCTATTTTTGGTCAGGAACTTCCTGAGACAGATGTGGTTTCTCTATATTCACTAGTTTCCAAAGGCTTTCCCATCCATGAGCTTCTCCAATGTCCCCTGAACTTATTGTGGCTCCTTGTAACTCTATATTAACACCCCCATATCCCCCAGCCCTTGTGTTGGAGAAGACAGCGAGTGACTGATCTCTGAGCATTCTCACCATGCCACTCCTCTGCTGTAGACAACTCTCATTAAGTTGTCTCTCTTCCAGACTGGAGCATCCTGTCCTGGTAAAGTCATTGCCTGTACTGAAGCTTTGTGTAGCTGACCAGGTATTGAAGCTGACTGTACTTACGGCTTTCCTCCGAACTTTCTCTCATTTTTCTGTACCCTTTTTGAGATGAGAAGACCTGAGCCGCACAGACTATTCACAATATAGGTTGGTCATGAGTTTACACATCAACATTATGTTCTTCCCTCTTCTGTTCTTTATTCCTATCCTACTAAGGCCTATTATTTTACTTGGGTTTTTTTGACAACTACTGAGTGCTGAGCTAACACATTCATGGAGCTGTCAAAACAGGTGACCCAAGATCTTGCTCCTGAGCGCTTACGGTCAGCTCACAGTGTATCATTTGAGCTGTGAAACTGATTGTTTTTCTCCCCTGTGGATCACTTTACATTTACCTACACTGCATCTCATTTACCATTTCATTGTCTAGTCACTAAGTCTCATAAAGTACTACTAAAGTACTACTCATAAAGTCGTCCCTTGTCCTTAACAGCATAAATATTTTGCTGTTGCCAACAAACTTTCCTTTCTGGTCACTCCTTTTTCCAGGTTGCTTATGAATACCCTGACAGCAAGGCTTGTATCCTGCAGCCCTGCAGAATTTCTCCAGTCTTCTGCTTCCTATCTTTTAAATGTCTCCTCATTGTGCAATGACTTTCCTTCTCATGACGTAGCTGCTTGATTCCCTTAAAAGACTGTAGGGGAGAATCAAGGGACAAATTTGCTGTAAGCCTTTGGAAATCCAAGTAAACTATATCAGCTGAATTGTTCTTATCTATATGTTCGTTGATCTCATCAAACAACTCCAATATCTAAAAATGGCAAAGGTCATGCTGACTCTTCCCAAGTAAATCAAATTTATTGAAGTGTCAATGAATTTTGTTCTTCATTACATTTTCTACTGATTTGCCTAGTGCAGGTTTCAGACTTTTAAGTCTGTTCTTTCTCACATCTCCACTGGAACCTTTCTAAAAAAGTTGGCCTGGCATTTGATATTTGATACCTGATAATCACTTTTTGGATATCAAGGGGGTTTTAAGCACAGAGTTATAGTCTGCTGTTAGTCCTTTACTGATTTAATCCTTGAGGTCCATTGAAACTCCTGGGTGTTACCACCTGGTTTTTGGCAAACAGTTTCTGTTCATTTCATTACAGTGTTCCCAGACCTGGTTCCTGGGCACAGCTATTTCAGACAGACTTGCTGATGAGGGTCACCCCATCCCAAAAAGGTTTCTGATATGGGAATCTACTTGTCTACACCAAATAAAGTGATGCAAAAGATTCATTTAGTTTCTATAATAGCTTTATTTTTTCTGAGTGCTTCCTTCGAACTCTAGTAATCGATGGACTCCACAGATTTTCTGGCAGGCTTTCCTGCTCCCGACTTGCAGGAAAAGAGTTTTATTGCTAGTTTTGATTCCTTTTGCTAGAAACTCATCAAACCCCTTTTTGGCTATCTAATTGTTTTTGTACATGTAATCTTTCAGAGTGTCTGTTACTTTCTTACTTCTTCATTTGGATCCAACTTTAGCTGTTCAAAGGATTTGCAGTTATTCTTCTAATAACCTCCCTTATCTTGATGTCTTGCAAAGCTGCCATGTACTGCCCATTTTCAAGCCTACTTGATGAATAATGTGCACTGGCCTTGTACTTTCAGCACAGTGTCCTTTAGCGGACTCCTTGCCTGCAGGAAAGAATTAATTTTCTTTGTTGTCCCATTTTGCTTGTTTTAAACAAAATTCCTCATTTATATATGTTTCTCCTCCAAGCCAATTCCAGAATTGCCTCTTTTCTGATCAACGTCCCTATTCAGTTCCTCCATGAAATAGTTATTGACTGTTTCATGTTACATCCTCTCACAGTATCTGGCCAATTTGCATGGAAATAATTGAAGTCTGACCTTTGATATTGCCTTCCCTGACTCTCTGGCATTTCAGAATTACCCCATATACTGTAGCCGGTGTTGACATCCTGGTGGCAGAGGCAGTATTGTACACAATGTTCCTCCCATGCTATAGCAATAACACTATGTTCTTCCTGTCTAGGCCTGGAATTTCAATCCACACAGATTTTATGTTTCATACTGACATGGTTAATTTGTGAATTTTATTGATTCTAGCATGGCCTACTCTAAACTTGCTGAATATTTGGTAGTACAGTGTCCCACTCAGTGTCCTCTTTCCTGTGTATTTCTGACATATGTTATGTTGATGCCTTCTCTTAGACTAGACACACCTGTTCCTTTGTCTTTTTTCTTAGCCAGGCATTAAATGTTCTGCCTTTCTGCCTCTCTTTCCCTGGTAGTGCATGGGTACTAGGAGCACTTCAGAGACAGCTACTGTAGAAATCCTGGTTGTCAGCACCTCAGAGCTCCAACTTCGCCTCGAGCACCTGGTATCACCTATCTCCCACTCTCGCCTCTCCTTGCCTTTCCTACAGGATTGCTATCCACATGGACCGCAACAATCTGGTCCTCCCCGGCACTTCCTAGGAGCTGATCAAGACCCCTCATGAAATCCTCCCCCTTTCTGCTGGATGCTGTCTCCACAAGGACACTGTGGCTCCCTAAATAGGCTTTCTTGTCTGAACGATCCCACTGACCTTAATTTCCTTCCCTGGCTTTGTCCAAGCATCATGTGTACTTCTGTGACTGCAGGCTTCAGGTGCTGCAGGAGGGCATCCATTTGCACTAGCATCACAAAAAGCTGCAGAAATATGAGTGGAGCCAAGCATATCCCAAGTCGGAAACTTAGATGCACCTGGAGCACTTTCAAGAGCCTGCAGGTACTTCAGTGTGAATCTGTCAGTGGAGTACCCCTCCGTAATGACACAACGGGGTAGCTGTGGCCCCTGAGGGGCTATTCAGGTGTGTAAAATTAAGCGGGTGCACAGGAATTTAAAGGTTTCAGGTCTGGATGTGTAAATTTAAGGCAGGGCCTTGCCCCACTCTCTCCTGTTAATTCAGTGGAATGATTCCAGCAGCTCAAATAAACATGTGGGATTTTAATAAAATGCACAGTTACAGAGCTGATTATTGAGATGCTAGCAAATGCCATGTAAAACTATTAAAACATTCCTCTGATTCAGTATTTTTCCCACATGCAATTTCCCCTGGCAGAGGGATGGGATGTCTGGACAGGCTGATCACTACAAAAACATTAGTAAGGATGATTGAATGCTTTACATAAATGTTCAGATGCAAACTCTGTGTAGACTAGTGGGGGGACACATAAGGAAATAATAGGCAGTTCTGTAAAGATCTTGTGCTTTATCTTATATGGAGCTCCTCATTCTGGTAACATCTGAAATCAGTTTTTAAACACAAGCTACAAGGAGAGCTGTTGATCCTGAAAGCTGTTGTAATTTGTGTTCATTTAATTAGCTCAGTGTTGATGTTGTTGTCCTGTGTACGCTGCTGACCAACCCCTGTAATCTCCTCTGCGGTTGTGCCGTAGCACTACTAAGTCCAGTGATGAGATTCTGCAGAAAGCATTAACCTTCTTTGTCTGACCCTGACCCTTTTATTTGCGCTCCCCCTGGGCTTTCATTCATCTCCTCTGCCAGTTCAATTAAGAAAGGAGAAAAAAAAAAAGTGCATTTTCATGGGCTAGTCTGCCAGCATATATGTGTCTGACGTGAGATATAAAGAAATACTTGCAAATGCAGTGAGAGCTCAAATACTATGGGGTACATTTTAAAGACAGTGTTCAGAGGTTTAGCAGCCCGATTCCCACTGACATTAATGGCAGGCATGAGGCTAAATCATAGTGCATTGCTTTCAAAACTGACCCCAGAAGACACTTCCTGATGGGAAGGGGCACAGCCTAAGAAATAAAAGTTTACGAAACCAGAAAGCTGAAATAATAGGATAAAAACTAGGAGGCATAGGTGCAAAACTGAACAAGTTCTGATTCTGATAAGCTTGCACGTAAGCAATAAATCCCTAAGACAAGCAGAGAAAAGAGAGAGTTTAATCACAACGGCAACATTTATTTTCACTCAGTGGAAAACGTTATAGGCTTGACCTCATTTTTATTTACCAGATCTCAAGACGTTGATGTCCTATGACAGTGAACGCTGATTGACAGGCTGCAAAGACGACAAGCTGCAGGGCACACAACTTCCCAGCAGGTGGCTTGGGCAGAGCAAACCAGGCTTGGGCTTTGGGGAAAATGACTTAAAATAGCTACAAAAAAGTATCAGAGAGTTCATTCATGGCTTATTGATGCAACAGATTTCAGTTACATTTCAGAGACTAAGGCATAAGGCGAAAGATCCTTCCCAACCCTGAGCACTGCATCAATATTGCATGACCGTTCAGCCTAAAGTATTACACTTTTCTCTGTCTTTTATGATTTTGAGTCAGCAATGTGATGCCAGTTTACAGAGCTGAGCATCTAGTTTGCAAAATTTGGAAGACACATTTGGCCTCTGCTTGGGGATTGGTGAGAGAGAATGGATCGTACAGAGACAGCAGGCACAGGAGAATGGATTTTGTGGCATGCAGCTCAGCGAAATGAAAGGCATTAGCACGCACCCGCTGCGGGAGAACGCATGAGCTGACACCGGGACAGCAGCTAAAGTAGCAGGTTCTTTGAGGCTGACAGTAACATTTTCAAACGCTGTTGTAAATTAGCAGCTCAAGTTTCTCAAGTTCTGTAAGTTTTGCTCCTGAGTCACTTGGAAGGTTTTTAAAATAGTACGTCTCAGATTTAGGGAGGCAGAGCCTGATGGAACTATGAGACAGTAAAAGCAGGCAGGAGACTGGATCTTTAAAACAAAGAAACACAAAATCCTTCCTTCCCTCTGTTCATCCCACACACTTTTCTGGAATATTAGGTTGTTTTTATAATTAGTAATTTACAGCAAGCCACAAAAAGGAATTGCCAACATCAAGTAAGCACAATCCTAGGATTCAAAATATGAGTAAGTCACCATAAAAGTGATAAAGAGCCAAGGAGAGAATTTTTTTTTTTTTTTTAAAAGGACAAAAGAATAATGAAGGCCAAACCTAGCCTGCTAACATTTGTGACACTGGCTCACAAAGAAAAAGCATAATCATGTACAAAATAGGAAGCGAGCAAGAAGTATGCAGAGAAGGATGTACAGAAGATTACCGAAACTGCAGACTTTCTCTCTTCCAACCAGAATAACAAATGCAACAACAGTTCAGCAATCCCAGGTAAAAGCAACACCTCGTACCAGCTTTGCACTGAAAGGAAGGCTGCATGTTGCAAAGTGGGGGAAATGCCTGCTAGACCACAAAACAAACAGTTTTTGCAGCCTTGAATGGTATGAGCAGGAAAACAAAGTTGTTTGATGTGCTTCCTCTTCAGCAAGAGTTACGTGCTTAGGTGGGAACGAGCACAGGATTTATCCGTGATTTCACCTGATACAATAACTGAGCTTCAAGGGCAATGTTGCTCACACTTAAAGAAGAATGCCTCTCATCAACGGTGGGAATGTTTAGTAGAATATAAAAATATCCTTTTAAGCTGCAACTGTACAGGCATAATCATTATAATTATGGGTAATGAAATGACTGTGGATCCTGCTCTATGTTTAGCAGTCAGAATCGGGGCATTAATGTTTTAGACAAAGATAGGATCTGACTTCTCTTCCCACAGTGGCTCCTCATTCCTCTCAACTGAGCAACCATGACATCCATATTCATATACTATTTTTTTTCTCCAAAACATTGCCCTTGGTCTTGCTTATGTCCGTGTGAGAACTGCTTGCAGTCTCCTAAAAGACCCACAAAATTTCCTACCCTAATTGCAAGTGTGCTCTGGAAAGAAGCTCTGCCACAGCCAATATAAACAGGGTCAAGGCGGAGCTGAGAAGCGAAAGCAACATACCTAAGCAAAAGGGAGACCTTTCTGGTCGTAAACTGTTTTTGGAGGCTCTGCCGAATCCAAGAGCAGTGTCTGATATGACCTCTTATGTTAATAGCCTTAGCATTTCCAGCCTTTTTCTGACACTGCTCTCTGGTACATCTGCTGTAAGTGGTTATCTATTTAAATGAGCATTTTTTACTTGGAGTGGATTGTGTTTAGTTCTTATAAAAAAAAGCAGCTCTTTCAGAACAACAAGAAAAAACTCAGGAAAAAACCTCTGTATGGCAGAAGTCCCAAAATTCATCTCTGAAAACACACAAAGCTGCACTCTTTTGAAAGTGCCAGTTCTGTAAAATCCTTGGCAGTCCCTGCAGGGCACCAAGTGCCCTCAGTTCTCAGGATAGTGCTTGCAATTTAAAGCTGCTCAGGAGGCTGCAGGATCAAGCTACTAGCTACTGAAAAATATCCCCCACTTCTTGCCCATACACATACCCGACATGCCGATGCTGCAGTCATTAAAGAACTAGAGGCTCTCACAGAAGGCATGATCTTATATCCTTGGGATTAAATCTGGTGCTTAGCCTTATTTTCCAAACAGAAAGATAAAAACACCTCCATAACAAAACA
The DNA here is from genome assembly GCA_013400195.1 of Aramus guarauna. Lineage (NCBI taxonomy): Eukaryota > Metazoa > Chordata > Aves > Gruiformes > Aramidae > Aramus > Aramus guarauna. The sequence continues at coordinate 651,570 of VXBL01010529.1, read as the reverse complement.
GATTAGCGGAGAAAATATGGAGTTGCTAAAATAAATGACAACGTAAAGCAAAAATAAAGCAATCCAGAGCTTACTGGTGATTTTTCTGCTTCTAGCTTCTACAGTGACACCAACTGAGAAATTGCATCTGGTGATGACATCTGTGTAAGTTCAGTGGTTATTTATTCCAGTGAAGAAAAATTAGCCATATAGTCATTCTGAAAACACTTTCTCATAGAGTGTGAAGAAGTTGCTTTGCTTTCTAGAGATGAAGAATGTAATTTTGCAGGGGTTGAGTGACCTCCTTCCTCAATGAGCTTACCTGATGCCAGCTGAGGATGCTTAGCACATCACAGAAATGCATTTCACATCCAAGGCGTGAAATCCTAACTCTTTTGAAGTTAATGGGAGTTTTGCCATCAATCTGGCTAGGATTTCATCTTAGGTCTATAAAACAGATCTGTCTGCTGTCTGCATAGAGATTCTTTGACATTCTGCTGGCCTTGGCCACTGTTATGGTGTATATAAAACCACAGGTCATCTTTTGGAGCTTACCAGATATGATAACGATAACAAGGAACCTTTCTTCTTTTTTTTTTTTTTTTCCAGGAGTGCCTCAAAAATATAAACCTCCAAAAAGCCTAAGCTCATCTTCCATTTACAACCCTCTTTGAAGTGTGGAAAAACGAGGAGGAGAATGTTTGCCATGATTTAGACATCTGCCAGCCTGCTCTGATGTGCCTTGCAGAGGGATTGGCCCAGTACTAGATGGGAACATATTAATCTGAATATGTATAAACATAAATAATGCTCAGAAGCTACTGCCCAGTTTCATATCCTGCCCTCCCTCCTCCACATATTGAATTAGTGCATTTATAATGGCATCTCTGTTTATTTAATAAATCTAAATTTCAATTAGAGACCACTAACAATTAGTCATACAGACTAGATATGACAGATGGGCCTCATCCATGGTTGATTACACTAAAAAATGTTATGTGAGTCTATTTTTAAAATACTATCATTCTAATACTCTTCCTGCATGCAAATAGCTGAGATGTCCATAATGTATTAGTGAGAAATTCAGCTTCCTGAATATATTACAATTTGCACAGAATGTGGGGTTTATATTTTAAAAGAGTCCATTATTATTTCCTATTATCTTGGGTTCATTACTAAAAATTATGGCAGTGTTTATGTAAGGAAATGTAGCACAGTGTGATAATTTGGTTAGTCTTATTTCTCTACATGGTCTTGATTTAAAATATCAAACCAGCAAAATTATCCAAGATAGACAAATACTTGCGTGGATCAAGGCAAGGACATACCTGAATCATATAAGGGATTTTATATTTGTCTTTGACTCACTTGGATTTCTGATATTTTAAAATTCAGCCGTGGACAGACAGCTATTTAAAAATATTTCTGGTGATTAAAATGAAGGATTCCTCCTCCCAGCACAAAATTAGTGTGTTGTATGTGTTGTTCCTTTTTATATGCTTATGTAAACTCAAGGAAACTAAGTAAATGGAGGATTTTGTGTTCCATCAAAAGGACTTGAACTAAGATTTATACATTAAATATATAAATATTTATATATTTTTTATATATTTTATAGTCTATTTTATAGACTCCCATCTAGTCCAACAGAGTAGATGAAAAATGATCACAAAAAGGTTACACAGAGTAGTGCGCTTGAATGGCATTAGACTTCTGGTTTCTAGTTTCCTGTCCTTTCAACCTGATTCAGAAATTCTTCTTGTAGCTGGCTACCAAAATGGAATTATAATGCCATGCTATGTGGAATGATTCTGACAGAAAGCAATCTTTCTCTAAAAAAAGTACAACTTTTTGAAAGAGATTTATCTCCTTTTCTTGAAACAATTTCAGGGAAGAAAATTCCTGTATTAAAGAAGATGAAAAATTTAGGAGAAAATCCTTTTGAGGAACACCATTAAGAAAATCAGGAAAGGGCATCTCAGATAACACAAAACTACCCCAGAGAAGCACTGGCTTCGAAAGATTTAAGCTAAAATCAGAAAAATTAAGGCGAAGGGGCCATTTTAATACAAGATGTAAAAATAACCTAATTCAATTGCACTCTGTGTTTCATATTTATAGCACAAACCTTTGTCCTTTTCATTTGTTTGTATCAGTGGCACTAAACCTTTAATATGTGGAAAGCCAGTTTATCATCCAATAGAGTCTCCGATGGCTATGAAAGATGAAATATATATGGAATACAAATATCAGACCAGAACATTAGTCTCACAATATATATAGCACTTCTGCAACTCCAGCGCAACGGAAAGGGCCATAAAGCAACTTAACTGGTCTCCCGAGGAGCCTTTCCATCCCAGCAGGACCCCGGGTGACAGCTCTTGCCACAGAGCAGCCAGGCGAGGAGGAGGCAGCATGGTGTAAATGCTACTACAGGCCAGTGACCTCTTGCTATTGCAACAGCCCCTTAGGTTTGACCACAACTGAGGCTGGTATCTTTATGCATCCCTTGAGAACAGCAAAAGAAGGGAATAAAGAGACGGCAGAAAGTCCCTCTCTTTTTTCTCTTTCTTGCATCTGGTACAGTGCCGAGCACAGCTTAGCTAGAGCGGCGGTAATAGGCTAGTATGTGTAACCCTATTCAGAAAAAATCATGGTTGGTAATTCTGTTAAATCACTTTATCCCTGAGTAAAGCAAACATCAGAGCAGATTTTTGTATTCTTATTTTTACAGTTTGCTTACTTGACTGACAAAATAAATAAAGTTTATATGCCTGTCTGTCCATCTGAGTCAATGTGGGTTTTCATGTTTAAGCTGGCTGCATTCCCTGGAGTAAATGCCATGTTGCCATTAATCACTACGTGATGATGTGTATTAAAAACAGTGCCTGTCTATGTAGCCAAAGAAGAGCTGCATACTGCTCTGAAATCACATGCTGAATTCACTCGTTTGCATGGCTTGCAAATACCTCTTTTTCAGGAGGGGAAAAAAATGCAGTACATGAAGGGAGCTCCAGGGGTGTTTCCAGGGCAATGACTAATCCATGATGTGCTCAACATCCCTCGGAAGTTCTTCATTCTGCATCAATGGAAGAATTTGTGCTGTTACATTACTGATTGCAAATTTTAACAAGTTCTAACTGGGGCTCCACGGGTGAAGGTTAACCCCTTGTAACTGCTGAGGCAGCACCGGGCTGATCTGGGGTTGACACGCTCCGGTTAACTGGAGGTCCAGCACTGTACTGAGTTCCTGGTAAATAGTTGTCAGCTTGTTCACAGGGCAGAAAATGCTGTCTCTCTGCAAAGCAGAGAAAACATCCCACTAAGGGGTCTGTTGCCTGCAGTTCTTCAACACCTCGCGGCCTGCCTGGGTTCTGGGAAGGGCTCATTTTCCAGTCTGAAATGCTATATTCCCCATCCGACCTCAAGAAATGCCTATCTGCCTGCACTCTCCTTGATGACAGACACTGTAGGACCAGCTGGCTCTTGCCTGGGAGGAGGAAACGAGTGAGGTTGGGTTGCCTCATGTGATGTGGGCCCTGCCTCCATGGGTTAGGTGATGCTGCACAGGTGATCCATAGAAATCCCAGGGGCTCTGCACCACAGGTGTCTCTCTCATGTCTTGGTGCAGAGTTTGGAGCAATTTTGCATTATTCTAGATGTAAAAGTTCTTCCAACCATTCTCCACCTGAGAGATATGTGCCTGTTAAATTAGCAAATCTACGAAACAATGACTTGCACCTAAAAAGATGATAAAATGACTGAGGAGGAAATCATTGTTATGCTCTTGAGTGGTGCTAAATTGGTTGTAACAGATAAAACACTTTCTTCTGCTTGCAATTATAAGAGAGAGAAAGCAGTGCTATATATATGTTTGAAGACTGAAAAGGTAATGAAACTCAAAGTTTATTTTCTAGTTCCTATCCAAATACAGCAGTATGAAAGACGATACCGAACTCCTGCTGCTTTTTGCTGCAGACCATTGTTATTCCTGTGGGCAAGATATGGCAGATATATGGTATTTATACAAGTTTAAAACTATGGACTCTCCCTCAGACTGTACCCTATGGGGCTGCAAGATGGATCTTTTAAGGGAATCCCCTTTCACACTTCTCCTCCATCTTTCTAGTCTTCCTTCCAGCATGACCCTGCGGGGACCGCACAAACCAACTCAGATATTTTTTTCCATGGCAGCTCTGCAGAAGCAAAGAAGAGGCCCTGGGAGAGTTAATTCTGTGTCAAGCAGCATTAGCCGTAGCTCTGATTTCCAGTCGGAAATCCCTGGGGTCGGCTGAGGACAGTGCTATAGACAGGACTCAGTCTTCTGATCTATCTCTCCCGCCTCACTGACTACCCCAGCCCCACTGAAATATCTCGGGGCATCTTATTTTGGATCCTGCTGATGGAGGGACAGTGCTGTGGAGGAATTATGGTCCATGCCATTGCCCCAGATTATGTCAGGTTTTCATCCCTCCCACTCAAAGTCAGAGGGAATGGTTTGATACTGAGGATTGTAGTACAGTACTTCAGCAAAAGAAATTCAAGGGGCTTTCTCCTCTGCATATTTTTTTTTCATATTTCTTTGAGGTTTTTGCCATTATTAATATATTGACTTGTGAGCCAATCGGAACAGAATTTTTCTCTGTATGAAGCTTTATATCTGATACTGTACGAGCAGTGAGGTCCTTCCTTCTCCACGAAGCTGCATGGCTCCATTAAAGTTTTTCCTATGAAGGCAGCAGCTTGGATTTCCTACCATGACTCTCTCTTCTGTTAACATAGGCACTTCTAAAGAACTATTCCAGCTGAAAAAACCCTCTGAACAACATTTGCTGCAGAAGCAGCCAGGAATATAGACGTTTCTCTTCAGTCTGTGCTAGGGAAGCTGCAGGGCTTTCTGAGCCCTTCCTCTGACCCAGCCTCCAAGAGCTTTTGCCACTTCAAGAGCCTGTAGCTCTTGAAGCTCTTGCTAGCTGATGATAAAAGACATTTCATGGTCACCTGATAATCTTGTTTATATATGTACATTACTTTTAGAAGTGATTGACAGTTCAAGCTCAATCCAGTGTTTCTAAGAGCAGCCTCTTATGATTACTCAAACCACCCTGATTAATCTCGGGCTTTTCTTAAATCCTGGGAACTGACAACAATCTAAATACACGAATATTAACCTCAGGTCACTAGGGCTAAATATTTTGCAATGCACAGGTTTTATTATTTATTTATTATTATGTTGTTAATTTTACTGGTAAATAGCAAAATATAATCTGATTCTGTTTAATTGTAGTTATTACTATTCTGGTTGGATATGGAACTTCCACAGTACCAAAAATACCATTTCTAACACTAATTTTACTAATGTAAAGTGAGGTGCCCCTACCTCCTAAAAATTAGGTGTCTTGTGTGTGGTAGACATTTTTCTGCAAGAATGTATACTTTTCCTGAGGAAAAATGGCCACGTTCTCTGTTGGCTTAACTCTGGTGGAGTCACATCATCAGAAAACTGCTGACATTTTTCCTCAGTAAGTCTTTATCTCCCCATCCCACAGAAATGCAATTCCAATTACTTGTTCCTTCTGTTGTGCCAAGAATGGGCTATGGTTTCAAAACCATGGTGGCCATGAAGTAAAATTCATGAGGTCTTCAAAACAGGATTCAAATGCTATCTAGTTCTCATCCCACCTGTTTACTCAGAAACATTTTCTGTCTCTCAGGACAGGAATACAAAAGGATTGAAGTATTCATTGCAGTTCTGATTTAAAAATCAAATTAATTGAGAAATTGCTATTTTTCACTTCCTCTCAGGTATCTTGTTGTGTAGGGCTGGAAGTTTCTAACATGATATTTCAAAGAGACCTTATTTCCTCCTGTACTAAAGTCCAAGTAATCTCAGTAATGTCCAATTCTATGGAAAGGATTTGTGATCTGCATTGGTGACACAAACAGAGCTTTGTAGTGTTCATTTCTTGTTATCTGCTGGAAACGGACAATTAAGTTGCCTTGACAATACCTGGGAGCTTCCTTTCAGGAACAGAAAATTGTAATCTTCCCAGGAATTACTCAGTTTACCTTTCATCAAGTGAGAAGGATTTTCACTTTCATTATCTATTTTAAAATTCACACAGGATTCATCCTGCAAATGTCAGGTGCCTGATAACAGAAGCACATGTTTACTCTGAAGCCAGAAGCAGCTGATATTTTACATGAGACTTGGAATCATGAGAAAACTGTGATTCCTCTTTGACTGTTTAGTCAACTGGTTAGTAGTATTTATATTTGTAAATGGTTTGATATTTCCAGTAGTTTATTTTGATCCTGGCTGTGTGTACATGAGAAGTACCACTGGCAATATTCAGAGATAACATGCCGTGTTTTGCAGATTTCTTTCTTCTGGGTGATGAGAAGAGCATGGCTGAATGTGCCCTTTTGAATAGCACTTTTAGCGGTGTACTTCACTCCATTGACATCATATCCTACTAGCAGATGATGATGATCAGAGCACTAGCTAATGTACTCATTTAATTTGGCAAATGTAAAAAATACTGAACATTGTCAAAAGCAGCCTCTAACCTTGAGGTACGGTGCAGATGAGTGCAAGTTTGGTAATTGGGGTGTCTGGAGAAACTGCTCTTTAGCCACTGGAGCACAGATAGCTGCAATCTCCCCACCAACTTCCTGCCATCTCCATAGGTAATTAAAGCTTGAATTTAATTACCTATGTGTACCATGACTGTTGAACAGTAAATGTTAGCAACAGCTGAATCGGAGCCACATCTGTATCCAGATGATGTCAGCTGTGGATGCAGGTTCCAGAGTGTCACTCTCAAGCTGAATATACACATACGCACTCACACACACGCTTTCTTACTAACGGAAGCTAGGACCAAATATTCTATATGATTGTATATTCACTTGCATATAAGCTGTCATTCAGCAACTGGCTGGCTCATCGCCTTTATTTCAAAGTCCTTGCTTGCACTCTGCTGCTATTAGGGTATCATCAACAAACTCAATTAAAACTTCAGATATGACATACTTACACTTTCATTTCCTCATTAAAATACTTTCCTCAATAGGAATCTGAAGTTAAAGGAAATTTCAAAGAGATTTATAGAGTTCTTAAGGGTTTTTTTTAACAACTCAAACTAATAACTTGTGTATGAACCTCCATTTCTCTTTAGGTAATTGCAATTGCTTGAATAAAAAATAATAACTAGAGCATAAATCCACTGCCACTAGAATGAATTTCATTAGCATGCTTAATGTTTACTGGAAATTTGTTTTTCATTAACTTTAAATGATCAAAATTCTCTTGCTTGCTGGAGTTAGGTCTATGTTCTTTGAGGTGCTGATCACCTTTTTTGAAGTGCTGAGGGCTCTGACGCTCAGAAATTATTCAGCAGAAGCACACCGCCCACAATACAGTTAGTTTCTTAGTTAAAAAAAAGCTTTTAAATTAAATGAAGATCCACCCTCAACTTTCTATTTAGAATTTGACTTGGAGCTTTTAATGGATTTGCACATTGCTGTGAATGTAGCCAAATGAGTCTATTAATGAATTTAATTCTATTTATGATTCTTGTACATATAAACTGTAAATTAAATTATTTCTTTTGTACACTTTCCAGTATAGGATTATTTCTTTAAACTCCCTGAACTATCACACCAGGGAATTAGACCAGTTCTACGAGCTACACAGCATGCAACACCAGCCTGATGCGACTGAGAAGCTGCTCAGATCAGAGAATGATGTTTAGCAGCAAGCTGCGTGGTTCCTTTCTCCATCAAGCAGTGAATCTGCATGTTTCTAGGTGTGCACTGAAAGAGGCATCTTTTAAATATTGTCATCTGGTGCCGAGAGTGCTAAGGAGTGTGTTTTTATTGAAATATTTCTTTAATTACGAAAAAGCGCATCTGAAATTTTGATAGAGATCTCCTGGGTACCTTTTCCTCTGCAAACTTAAATCACTGCATAAGAGTCCAGATCTCTGAGCTGTTCGGTTTCACTCAAATCCTGCACAGTGATTTTAACGGTCTTCATACAGATCATCAAATGTCTTCACAAAGACTCATCTGCTCAAGAATCAAATGGTGTTATGGATATTTGCGTGTTATACCCTCACTAGTAGTATCAATTTAAATTTAGTGTTTGTAATGGTTAAATGGTTAAACTTAGTGTTTGCATTGGGATTATCTAGTGAAAGCCAGTGATGTCCACAGATGGCAAATATGTATAAATATCCATGTTCGGTATGTATGAGAAACAGGGGAATGCTGCAGCAGTCAAACCGAAAGTAGATAAACCCCAGCTGTATCACTGGTGAATCATGACTCCACTGAAGTCAGTAGAAAAACTCCCATTGATCTCAGCAGAGATAGCACTTCACCAACCCTGCTGTAATAGTAAATTCATGTAGCGTGGGGATCAAGCATTTGAAAATAACACAGAGCATCGGGGCCATCTCCTGAAACAGGCTGATTTTAATCAGGCAGATCAGAATATTCCCTGCCTCTTAAATCAGTCTGATTTTAATCAGTTGCTTTTGGGAGTTGCACTGAGGATTTTTTTGTACGTGCATAAGTGCTTTGCGGACTTAGGCTCCTTGTACCAAAGACTGTAAAACACACTGAGTTTCACAGAGAGGTGGAAGAAACGACCACATAATACTACTCCTCCATTGACTTTGGGAGAAGGAGAAATCACAATTTATCAAAAAAAGCCAAACCATGCTCAATATCCCTTTAGCAGTTCAGCTGAAAAATGTGACCCTGGCAGCACTGGATGTTTTTCAGCTTTATTTTACTGCTTATTTCAGTGTAAGAATTAAAGCTAATGTAGGTCCATAAACTCAAGCAGTACAAACATGTAATTTAAATAGAAAAGTCTATACTAATAAGACTCCTTCATTTGAACTAACAAAAGAGGTACGCAAGGTGTCACATTTTTAGAAGTTAAGCCAGCCACGTCCTCCTTACTATAGAGTGGGCATGAATTTCTCAAAGGGCAGTGGTACAGCAAAAATAAACAAACAAACACATAAATACATGCTTGGAAAGGAAACAGACTGAGCATCCAAAATAAAAAGAGTGCTGGTGTTGTCTACAGGAGTGCTTTCACTCTTATCCTTGCTACATAACCAACCTAAAACTCTTCAGCTATCAAACAGTCAGAGCTTTAGAGGGACTTGGATGGCTTAGAGGATTGCTTTTGGGATACAGAAGCTTTCATCTCTACGTCATTGCTTCTGGCTCTCATCCAAAGTGGGTAGCAATCAAAAGCTGCTGTGTGATGAGCCCTTCAATAGTCCCCATGAAATAGGTGGAGGGTCTTGTGCCTGCCTACCTGCATCCACAGCCGTCAGCTGAGACCCCTGTCAGACTTTGCTTGTGACATAGGCTTGGGGTCTTCAGAGGGGCCTGGGAAGCCTGTCCCCAACGCCTCTCCACTAAGGATTCATGCATCCCCGCAGAAGAGAGCTACGCCCACAGAGTGCCAAAAGAGTGTGTACCATGGCACTGCATTGCTCCCAACCCTGGAGACAGATATGATACTCAACTCTTTTTTTTTTTTTTCTCTTGTGTCATAAAACCAATGAAAGATCAGACCTACCTGCTAGGTTCTTCAAGCTACATGGAAACAAAGCTTATCTTGTGAAAGAGAAGGCAAAAGTGGGCAGGACCAGCCTGAGCTGGAGAAGGAAACTGAGTTCTGATCAAGAGAGGAGTGAAACTCGTGGTGTGGTCGCCCAGAAAACTTGCTGCTGGAAACTGTGAAAATGCTGCTATATCAACAGACATCAGAAACACAAATGCATGGTTTTAAAAGGAGTTACTATTTTAAGTACAAGAAAGTCTTTGAGGAAAAATAAATGAATGTGGGTTGACTCTGCTTCATAGACCAGATTTTGAGAAAACTTCATTTTACAACAAACAGAGCCTTCTGCATAAAAAAATGAGATGCTTTCAGTCACATATCTGCAAAGCTGTATATCATCATTGTTTACATGGGTTAAAAAAATGGTTCTCGGAATTATGATCTTATGAAATGACAGAAATGTTTGGTATTAATTATCTCATGAAGGAGCTGGAATTTATGCTAATAAATACTATCTGCCAGGTAAGGATGCATTTGTTCCAGGCTGTCGCCCACTAACATGGATGACCAAGAACTGGAAGAGAAAAATCACCTGAATTACTACTACTAAATAGGTACAAGAATCCCATGCAGGCCAATGATTTTTAAGTTTCATACAGAATTCATATGACTGAGGAAACTGATGCATAGGGAAAAGACAGTTCCTTCTCAACTAGAAAAGTATGTGAGGACACATCGCCTCTGAGGATTAAGAGACACAGGAAAACAGAGCAGGAGTTAACCGTAAGCACTGGAAGGGAAGGAAGCTTAGCAGGCAGTCTTGTGCAAAATAGCAACTTTAAGGTGGCAGCTGCTTTTCTCTCCTAGTTGGAAAACGCAGCACTGTGGGATGGATTTGCATCAAACATGGAATTAAAATCGGAGCATCCCTGGAGGGGGCGGGCAGCTGCGCAAACCAGGCTCCTTCATTTACATCATTGCTTCTGGTGGATGTGGCTCAGATCTGCAGCAATGTGCCTACAGTATGCACCTGGATTGCAAGACGGTATCATCCACTACATTTTACCTGTCAAATGGGGCATTTTGCTTCTCTTCCCATGACATCTTAGCTCTGCTGGAAAGGGCAGAGTGGTGGCAAGAACTTGGCTCTTCACCTTTACAAGCTGGTGTGCTTGACTCACTTGACTCGAGGAATTGAGACTTTGGGAAAAGCACCAAATGTTTATATGCCCTGAGATAAAATTGTGAGATTTGGCAGCAGCGCTGCCTGGAATGCCAGGAGCTGGTGGGGAGGGCACACCTAGGTTTCTATTGACGCAGATTAGTATACTTAAGAGGACAAGTCTGATACAACCCCAAATTTGAGCTTCTTACCCGGAACACTCTCAAATCCCTTGTCATGCTACGTTGAGGAAAGGGGGGCACGGAGCCGCTGTGCCAGCTCCCAGAGGAATTCCCCAGGCAGACAGATTTGTGGCAGAGCCAACATACACGGGGCAAGGTACAGGGATGAAATTGGCCTCATGGACTTGTTTATTTGCTCTGATATCCTCCTTATGGGATGAAAAGCGCATTCCTTTTCAGACATCAGTGGCTTCTGGTGCTCAAGTTAAAAACTCTATTATGAAAAGAGCAGACAGAAGTGGCTGATTGTCTGCCAATGGTACGGTCACGGGTGGGAACTAGTTACAGGCCTGCACAGTGGCTTTGGGAAGTGGCTCTGCTCAGGATAAGGCTTTCGGCTGCAGGCCGTGGCCAGGGGGGCTTCGAGACATGGAACAGCTTAGCATCAAAGAGCTCCAGTCTGAGTAGAGCTGGATAGCTCTTGAATTATAAATGCATTAAAAATACCAAGCATTTTTCAGAGTCGTATTTCAGAATTTCTTAATCTATCAGCAGAGTAAAAGGGGTGAAGAAAAATTTTGCAAGGTGCAGGGTAAAACAGGGCAGAGAGTAATAAAATACTTCTTGTAAACGAGCCCAGTTGGAATGAGAGGCTTTTTATGACAGCTTGCTGAGGCTGTAGTGTTTTGCAAAACTGTGTGATAAACTCCAAATAGCTTCTCTGCAAATCTCTGGAGGCAGAACTGAGCTAAGGCTGGCTGCTGTTGCTGCCACAGCTTTCAATGAATGAGCTCAAAATGGACCCTCTAGTGACAGCTCTGTCAAAGAATAACAATCAGATGCTCTCAAAGACAACAACTTCAACATATATGTTTTTGTAAGTAGAAATGAACCTTAATGTGCTGGCTTCAAATGAAACAAAAAGCTCAAAGTTTTTAAGATGCATGCTTGGACTATGAACAAAATAAAACCAAATGCAGATAGTACTGCATTTTTTCCCCTGTTTAGTTTGCAAAGCACGATTCTCACTAGAAATGAGATGAGAACAGAATGCAAAAATAGGTGGTGTTGGTGGGGGGAATGACTGGTTAAAGGTAGCTCTGCCATTACATTCAGAAGGGAGTTGTCAGGGAAGTCACCATCACCCAACAGTTAGGTGAACTGACTCCAAGAGGGAGGTCTCGAACAATTTTGCAAACTCACAGCTTTGACAATCAGCATGAAAATTGTGGTTTGGGGGAGACACTTCAGACTGCAAAAATCAATTGCCTAGAAATGGGCTTAATCAGAACCAAATTATTACTTCATGATATCATTGGTTTCTCTACAAACACCTGATTGCATACCACCAATAAATTTTGCATTTGAAGATTGCATTGTGTCTTCTCGCCTGAGTAGAATAAAGCAGGAGTGTCTGCCTCTGAAAAGCACTAGAAGAATTTCAGCAGTGGTGTGCGGTGCAGGTTAGGTGAATCTTCACACTTACAGTTACGCTGGCTAAAATAATGGTTGTATTGTAAGTTATAGTCAGTTTTAGCTGTCTAACTGTCGGGATGACTCCCCCAGCACTGAAGTACCAGGACCTCTTTCACAGCCACCATGCAAGAGTTAACATTTCTGCGGTGGAAGCAAGGTGTCCTTTTTGGATTCTGCTCAGGTGTAGCTGCTTGTGCAGTCTGAAGGACCTACTGCTATTGCCAAAGGAAAATTAAAACAAATCTGGCTTGGCTAATAAAAGGCTATGAGTATTAATGGCTTCTTCTCCAATTGCCAGGAAGTTTCAGTCTCTGATGTGATGAAGACAGAGTATGTACAGACTAGTGTTGTCATGCTATTTTTAAATGTTGATATGCTAGAGATTGTAGTCATTTGCCCTGATCTTTTGGCAAGCAAATCTGCAGGGAGCGTAAGAGTCACAGTAAGAATGTGATTGTTATTTTCAAGAGAGGAAAGGACAATTCTCAGGCATTAAGGCTATTAGTTTGGACAGTTATAAAAACAACAACACTTTATGGACCCCGGTCTCAGAAGTGCTGAACATTCATAGCCCAGTGAAATCAATAGCTTCTACTCAGGATTACTTAAATTACAACATACCAACATTCAGTGCAATTTAGCAGCAGTTACCTATTAGCTTTTAACGATTGTATATATTTTGACAAAACTGTTAAGATATGTTGTTACAAATGGGAAATTCTTAACTGTGCCACACAGTGGAAAATAATCCACCCATACAAGCAAAATTATATTAACACATGGTGCTAAGAGCAAACATATTTACAAACCAAAGCTGAGCAACAAACACATATACCAGATGTTACTGAGATATAGATAGTCTGAATTGCTCAGCTGAAGTAGCTGAAGTTCTGCAGAGAGATTTTTTTAGAGCATCTATTTCATGATGGATATCCTTGTTCTTGAGCAAGTTGTCATGGAAGTCAGAACACGGCGGTTTCAAAGTCATCTTTAAGATTCAGTGGTAAGTAAAAGCTTAAGAACTTCAGATAAATTTCCCCCTTTTTCTTCCACATTTGTTGGTAAGAAAGGATCTTCAGCCATACTGATGATAACTTGTTATGAATGGAAATTTTGGAAGGGACTTCACACTGTCAAATAACCACTTTCATCAAGAGGCAGGATTATTTGTGAAGTGACAGAGGAAGGCACCCCTTCCCTGTTGTTCAGTCCAGACCTAACTAGCTGTCTCCTCGCCTAAACCTCCTTATCTTTTAAGCAAGTCCCATGTTTCACAGTGGTTGAGGTAGCCAGAAGGTGCACCCACACCTTCATGTTCATTTGGGGCTATGGTTTCACTTCTCCTCCCTCCACATTCCCTGCTTGTCTACAGCTGTCCACAATTTTGTCTCATAACCTGCCTCCAGCTTGGAGGAGGCATCCTGGTTTCCTGGCAGGAAAATGCAAATGTAGAGACAAGCCTGAGCTTTGCCCTCACAGTCCACACAGATCCAGCAAGCTCAGGCCACTTGGCTCTGGAGACTCAGCTCTGAAGCAGCAGAGCCATTTTCAGGGGTATTTGGGTTGTCTGTATCAGATAACTACTTCTCTTTTACCACAAATCCTCCTCGCTCAGCTTTCCTTCTTGTGGGTGGTTTCTGAGACTACCTCAATATTTCTTGTTGCTGTTTGTTTCAATTCCTTGATAACCAAAATGAAAAATACCAGTTTTTATCAACAAAAAAATCAAAACCCAGTCCAACCTCAGAAAGTGAGTCCCCAGACAATTCCTGCAGCATGTAAGATAGTCTTTCTGAGACATGAAGGGTTACTTCAGGCCAGCATAAATGTCTTGAATGTGCTCAGCAGCTGGGAGCTGCACTGATCTGTCCCTTGACATTGTACACCAACACCTCAGTGGATGTGTAAAACTCCTTCAGTTTTTGTACTTAACCAGGAAACAGCTAAAATTGTAAATTTTTATGACTGCGTTCTGCATGAGCTGGCAATGAGTCAGCAGCAGTTTGTCTAGATCAGCAATACATCTGGAGCCATTTTTTTGTTCTCTGATAGTTTTTACCTTGCATCAAATGTTGTCTGGTTGTATTGAAAGGTCCCACCAAAACGAGTAGTGATACTGTTCACAGAAAAGACCTAGTATTTTACATACAAAGAAAAAAGCTTCTTGTTAGGGTGAGGGAAGCCACAACTTTTTCTGCTGTTTTCCTTCAACAGATCAATGAAATTCAGTAAATTTGCATAACGCTCCTGGCATGAATCAAGCACCACACCAGCAAGATAGGCATCTTGGGGTTCCTGTGCTTAAAATGGCAGCCCTGGGGATGCCCCTTCCTTGCTGAGCAGAGATCGCCAGCAAAAATCCACTGCCCTCTGGTTGCTGGGGGGCAGACTGTGGAGAGAGGGAAGGTGGAAGGTGCAGCAAGTGCTGCGGAGCTGATATCTGTTAACTGGTGGAGTTACAACAACCCCTTGAGAGTGGCCATGAAAAACTGGATTAAAAAGAGAACCACTTGTAAAAACTGAGACAAGGCTGATGTTGTGGGACACTGGGACACATTAACTAAGAACAGGGCTGTCAAGGAAGTCAATCGGCAGCTTTCACCTCTGACCCTCCTGCACAAATCCAGAGGTGTTTTTGGATGGCTTACCAGCCAGGCAAAAAAAAGCTGTCATTACTAAAATACACTATTATTTTTGCTGTACCTTATCATACAATGTGTCTTCAGGGGTGGAGCACATGCCAGAGCAGAAATGTACCGGAAGAGCAGAGGTTTATCTGTGAGGTGGATCTCAACGTTGGTAGTTTGCCATCCTTGAGCTGCAGTGCTGTTAGGACAGAGGACTGAGGCTATACTGATGTGGTTAGGAAGCCCCAAAGAAGCCGGATTGTTTCTTACCCAAACCCCAGCATCAGTGTCCTCCAGCCTTATTGAGGAGAGCAGCTCAGTGGGGAGTGACGCAGTCACACTGCTTGGAGCAGCAAGCATTAGGGCTCAAATTCACAGTGCCAACTGGCTTCACCCAGTTGTGTCCACACTGCAGTGCCCCATCTGCAGAGCTGGCTTCTGGCCCATATCAGACATGTCTACATGGTAGCTCAAGCTCTGCAGCTTCCCTTGTATATGAGAGCATTTGTCACCTGACTCATTTGCACCACATACTTCTTGTCAGTCTCTAATACAATCGAGGATCCTTTACATTGCATTCACTGTGCAAACAGGTTGCATGTTGCTGGTTGCCACTGATGCTGACATGATGTGTGATGACTTGGGGGAGATTTCAGGGCCCTACAAGGAGAGACTGTAGTATGGTGTTTGTCTGTATAGGTCAGTGTTAAAGGGCACTGCATATATACGTTGTAGACTCTAGGCCTCCATGCTCTCAAACACTACTTTTTTTCCAGACGCCTCAATGATCTCCTGTCCCTGCTACTCCTAACTCCTCTTTCGGAGTCAACCATTCCTCTGCCACTGTATCCCATGAAGTCTCCTTAAGCAGATGTCCTCCCTTCCATGCTTTCCTTCCCACTACAGTATATACTGGACTTTAAAATCCTCCACGTGTCCTGTCCTAAACCTTCAAATAACATTTCCCTGTTGTGCAGAGCTACTGCAGTCTGGCAGTTTCCTTCTCCCTGTGCCTCACACCCAGCCAGGCTTTTCTTCTCACTTTGAGATACCTCATTGGTGTGGACCCTGCATTCAGACGTCCTCAGGATGCTCAGCAGAAGTCCAGTGGAAGCAGATTATGCTATAACCCAGCTGGTGGCTGGGATAAATGATAAGAAAACCTTCAAGAAGTGAGAGAGCATTCAACTTCAACAGGCTGAATATATTTATTCCCTCAGGAACATTGTAAAATATGGCTAGTCTTGGCTTGCAGTAAGAACACAAGTAATTAGGAAATCTAGAGCCCATAGATACATTACATGCCACCAGCAGAGAAAGTGGCAGCAGCAAGATGTGACCAATGCAAGCTAACTAGCCTCTCTCAGGAGTCCTGAGAATGCAATGAATCACCGTGTGTTTGGAACTGATATAGATCAGCCCCTTTAACCCAGACGTCCAGGAAACACATTTAATTTTTTGGCCTAATTTAGCACAATATATATTCTGTTTTATAGCAGAGCAACTTAATTAATAAAATGTAAGTAAGATCTCCTTCTCCTCCCCTGCAACACACCCATGCAGACAGCACTCCAAAATATATTCCTTGAGGTTTCTTATCTTCAAGCAGATGTCATTCTGGAGTGAACATGTCAGGCATCCTCCTCCTCCTGAGCAAAGCAAGACATGGCTGGCTGTCACATTTATATCTCCAGGAGTTTGGTTTACAATTCAAACACCCAAACAAAAACTCTCACTACATTATGGCAACATTGTCAGTAAGACTAGGAGTACCTATAGCCCTTTCAAGCTGTACCCACCCCAGAATTGCTTCTCATATCCCCACACATACTTCTCCACACACTGCCTGACGGATGGAAAGCTGGGCAAAGGCAGATGGGGGGGATGCTTTTGTACCTCTGCATTTGCTGCTTTTACTCCTCTGGGAGGCAGCTGAGGCAGAAGAGCATCCAGCAGGTAACTGCAGGAGAGAGACATGAGAATACAGTTGTCAAACTGTGGCTACAGGTGCTCCTGGGAGGCTTCCCACCCAAGAGCTAATCTGCCATCTCCATTCCTCTGAGGTATGATGAGCTCAAATCTCACAGCTGTATTCTTATCACTGCTTTCTGCCTAAGGAAAGTAAGTCGTAATTCTCTGGAAGTATCGGTGATAAATCTGCCCCATTACTTCCATTTACTTTTTTGCCCTGATGCTTCTCAGTCGGTATGGCTCAGAAACGCCGCTTCCCCAGAGCACTGCCAGCAGAAGTGAAGAGATGGGACTGTAAGCACAAGCACCAAGTCTGGTAAAGACCACGCTGTGTAACAGATGACTCCAGGTTCTTTTACTTTGATGATCATAATAATACATTTTATTTATATAGCACCTATTTGCATGGCAATAAGAGCAATAATGTGTGCTTCAGTGAAATGAGAGATGACAGCAAACAGATTAAAAACTACGATTCATCTCAAAATGAGGGAAAACAATCAAATGAATCACAGAGTCAAGCAATGGCAAATCATTACTCTTAAAACAGCATAACAGCAAACCAAATGAAAAATATGCTGTGTAACACTTTTTCCTTGTCTGATGGCAAATACTGAGTGACATTGCCAAGCTTACGCAGAAACAGAGCCCAGCTCACTGTTTAAGTTTCATAGAAACCCTCAAAAAAGAAATTATTTAAGTGGGACTTCAGTTGTGCATTAGCTATGTGCTAACATGCAATATACACGTGGGTTTGGGCTGTTGCAATAAGTACTATCTCCTAATCCTTGCATTATTCATCATGTCACAAGAATGAGAAAATGTGTTTTCCCAAACTTTAAGCCCCTTCAAATTTAATGGATTTAAAATTGGACAATAATGGGGCAGAGCCTATTAATATTCAAACTCCATTTTCTCATATGGAATTCATCAGCTTCCTCAGCCCTAATTAGTTTTCCTGAGGCTGTCAGTCACAGGCAATATCAATACTCTAGTCCTTTCTTCTGCCTTCTCCTCCCATCTCCTCACTCATATTCATTATTTTTATTATTCCTATCCTCCCCATCCCAGAGTGTCAAGCCTTCTCCACGTTCAAGTTTCTCCTAATGACTCATCTTCCTGTAAGGCACCAACAAAGTGATACAACAGTCTATATACAAATGAAAGAATCCTAACTTCAGGACATGAAAGAATCTTACATTTTTCCAATGAGAGGGCTATGCATCTGATGGGGCAGCTGGCTGGCTTGCAGGACCAGAGTAGTCTCTAGTTGAGTGAGAAAGACTCTTCATTCAAATTTCTAATAATTTGACTTCAGCTGCTCTGTGAAGCTCTCTTCATATGAGACCTAAGCTTTTCCCTAGAATGTGTATCTTTAGACTTGTATGTTTCTGCTTATTATGTTTTTCTACTGACAAAGCTCTTCCCTACTTATTATGCTACATAAATATTTCAAATAAGCAGTGAACTGTAAGGAATACATGTCCTCCTGGCAGGTGACAGGATCTGTCCCATATTAAAGAGTAGCAGCAAGAGTAGCACTTCTGTCACCTTAGAAAAGCCACACTGTAATTCAGATTAGCAAGACTGCCCTTTCCTGGGCTTGTAAATGTACACATCTGGACGTCATGAAAATGTATTAACACATGGACATGTTTTACCTTGTTAGCAGCTGGTCAGCTACAGTTTAATCATGCTCCACCGAAGCCGATGGCAAAACTCTCGTTGACTTCATGTGTCAAAATGTTTAGCTCTGATTTTAATATATATTCTCCCATTCCTGGAAAAAAAAAATCGGTATGATTTAGGATATTTTAGGAAAACAATGTAAGTGCCTTAAGCCCCTGGGTGCCCTCTGTTCCCTGTCACTCCACTACTGTTAAATTAGGTTCTGACATACAGTCAATAGAAAGATGTGGGAGCCAATAAATAATGTGGGTAATTAAATTGAGGCATTGAAATGCCTGTCTTTGCCAAACTTGGCCCAGAGAGTGGGAGGCCCTACACTGTGGTAAATACCTGAGCTCCTAAACTCAGTGCGGGGGCTGAGGGCTTGCTCAGAAGGGTTTTGCAGCAGTGAACAGAGAGCACACAGACACCTGGGGCTGGCTGACAGGATATGCTCTGGCCATGCATGAGTCTTTCACACCATGTGCTTACATCCCTTGCCCAGCTGCCTTGAGCTGCTTCACAGGGACATAAGCAACGCTCCGTATTTTCCATTTAAATAAGAAAGAAGCACTAGGAAGAAACCTACTTGTTGAAAGTCTCAGCTGAAAGACCCCAGCTAGAAAATCTCACTGAAAACTGTTGTTGATCTAAGTTCTCAGACAGGTCATAGGAACTTACATGGCCGCTTTCAGCCAAACTGAATTTAAGCCCAAGCTTGGCTGAGCTCAGGGGTGCAGTCCTAGAGCTGTCAGCTGGTACCTAGCACCTCAGGAGCACAGAAGGAGAGCTGGTATACGCATCATCTGCAGATGTTTGTATGGACCAGGGACCTGCAAACTGTCGAATGCAAATAAAAGACGTTTGCAGTGCTGCTGCACAAACACAATTGCAGTGCTTCTTCCTGTCCAGCCCTATGAGCACTGAGCTGCTATCTCATCTGAGAAGAACACTCTGCTTTGGTGCAATCACATTTTTTTTCCAGTATTTTGCAAACCCAGTAGAGCCGTTTCCTGACAAGGCTCATCAGACCCCCAGTTTGGGAAACATTATTGAAGAAGCCTGTAAGAAATATGATATGACTAAGGTGTAAACTTAGTTTAAACTTTTTGTTGTGTGATTTTTCAAACATTTTCCATCACAAAAGCTGTCACCATCTGCCTGCAAGCCCCTGCTGAGCCACAAAAGATTGTGCTTTAAGATGCCCTTCAGTAATGAGCTGCCATGTTAAGGAAGGGTTAACTGTTTAAATTATCAACTTAAGCAAGACACATTGCAGGCTAACCTAATGATCATGCCCAGGTCAAAAACATCATACATAGTAGAGCTGAAGAAGCAAAAGGAAGAGTCAGGTGTATGAGGATATTTATAACTCTTCTCATTGACTAACATTAATTAACTTGCCAACCGGACAAACTCGCAGTGAATCAACATCCTACGGAATTGCAATGTTCCATCCAAAGTGGGAATATACTTTGCTACTGAGCTGTCAAACACATATTTATAAGACACCATGATGTTGGCAAGTGGTTTTGCACAGTGTGAAGCAGTGCAGATGCGAGCTATACATCTTGGCATGCAGTATTGTTTTTTTATTCATTTGGTTGTTTTTACATAGGATGCTTTTTGCCTTTATATTTCTCTTTCAAGAAGTAGTAAGACACATTAAAAAACACAAATTAGAAAAAAAATATAAGTGACATCTTGGTATACATGTTAGTCATAGCAACACTATTTGGTGCTACTGAAATGTATAGAGGATAAATACTGTTACTACTCAAATGTGCCAGGTTAGGATACCACACTGGGGAATTAAAAGGTAATGTTTTGACCACAAGAGGAGTTCTATATTTTCCTATTAAACCAACAAAAACATTTTGAAAAACTTTAACAAGCTAATTTGAAAATTTAGTATAGATATCATTCATTCTGTACTTTCCCCACCCTCTATTACCTGTCAAAATCTATATGCATACTTGCTTTAATGGAACATCGGTCTTAATAGCCTGCATTTTGATTCCTGAAAGATAAGAGTCAATTGTATGTTATTAAAATTCACATTATTTTGGAATGAACAAGACAATTACAGGCCAATTCTGCCTTCAGTTTCCTATCATAACTTAAAATCACTGATTCTGATTTCCATTGATACAAAGCAGTTCAAACAAAAAAATCAGGAATAAAATACCTTTTAAATAGGAAAGAATTTTTTTTTTACAGGAGCAGATGTATTTTTCATAAAACATTTCTGCTGGAAATGAATTTCCTGATTCCGAGAGATGAACGGAGTTTGAATCTCCTACTGAAATTGCTGAAAGCTGTGTGGTAAGGCCATTAGCAGAACTAGAAGGGGTGACACAAGATGTAGAAGCTTTTGGGTGCTGCCCATTCCATAATCTACCTTGGACATTGTGAGTTTTCAGCACTTTGTAAGAGTTATTAAAAATTCAGAAGGATTAGATCCTTGTTTTGGCTGCCAAAGTTATTGGAGAAATTAGATAAAAGAAATTTGAAACACAGTAAAAACTATTTCATGTTACTAATAAAAAAAGGTAAGAGAGAGATAATGTTCTTCATGTGCCATGTTCTTCATGTCTCAAAAGCTGCTAAGTGCTCTTCTCTCCTTCTAGGGTAGCTTTCAGCCCTCTGGAGTATAAATGAAGCATTCTCTTGTTGAGAACAGTGTACTATTTTCTCAATTAATAACATCTGTAAACACCCACATTTAATGACAACTGCAATTCATTTTCAGCTTCAAAATAGAATTTGTGATTTTCACTGTGAGAACAATGACAAGAATGTGAAGAGGATGAAAAATACCGTCTATTTTGTCCATACATCTTTAATAAATGGAGCACATATTACGCACTATTTTTAAAGCTTTTTTGTCTATGATATTGAAGTGTGTAGGTACAAAATCCATCAAGATAATACGTTAATGTTTAATAGTTAGCACATCAAACTCTGTTCTGAGTAAACAGAGAAGCTCTTTTACTAACTTGATTCCATTCTCTCCAGCATTTCTTTATACTGTCATAGCTTATTTACTTCACTCTAATTTTGAATCAC
This sequence comes from Aramus guarauna, assembly GCA_013400195.1. Lineage (NCBI taxonomy): Eukaryota > Metazoa > Chordata > Aves > Gruiformes > Aramidae > Aramus > Aramus guarauna. The sequence goes on along the minus strand of VXBL01010529.1, from coordinate 629,841 downwards.
TAATGTAATCTTTTTTTAATGCACTAGAAAACTCAAAAGCATTGCCATATTTGTAAGTTATCATAGCATACCAGTTTGGGATCATTTATTGTTATGTGTTTATTAAAATCTGATAAAGTACTAAGCACAAATATAAGGACAATTCTATGCTGTAAAAGTTAAAAAAAAAAAAGTAAAAGAAGAAAAAATGTGCTGACACCACTAGACTAGCAGGTAAATTTAGAACATTTCTAAATTAATCTGTTCTGGTTTAAGATCTTTTTTCTCCCTCATTTCCAGTACCTGCAGCAGTAGCTGCAATGCATTCTGAGCTCTGATAACAGTGCCTGAATTGTGACAGGAAGAGGAAATCTCAACACATTGGGTTGAAAGTCCTGTCCTTGTTAGATATCCACAGAGAGGACACAGATGCTTGAGAAGCTTTATAAGGCGTTAGCTGGCAGTTTTCCTTAGCTCATCCCCTTCTGAGGAAAAGCCAAAAACCTCATGGAGAAGGTCTTGCAGGAACTAATCTTTGAGGTGGTAAAAACTCTTGGTGAGAAATGCATCAGCTGTCGCAGCTGAGACAACAGCACTGAGACCAGTTCTGTTATCTATTTCCTATCGCCTTGGAAGAACCAGAAGGCCTCAACAGCAAAGCTCCACAGAAGTCTGGAAATTGTGCTGCAGAAAGCTTACCTATCCACCTGTCTATCAGTACATCTGTCCATCCATATCTCACGGCTGAAGTATTTATGTACTGGTCTAGCAGGTTTATTATGGAAGACAGAGGTTGCAATGGTAGTCATTCAGGTGCCAACAAGTAGGCATTTGAAGTCCTTCAGATGATATAAAGTATGCAAGACATGTGCATAGAAATGACAGTGAAGTTGAAGAGAGATCTAGAAGAGGCTAGCACCTTCTGGAGGGACAGCTGGACACCATGCAGGCTGCCTGCAGTGTCAAAAATGTCTTCGTTTAGGCAACAGATTCCTACCCAGTATGACTCACATCTTTCCATAAAGTTCTGTGCTACTGGGGAGAAATGCCACAATCTCTTCTGGTTCTCGCAACATGTATGGAACACAGTGTTCTCATCCATTTTTCAGGCTAAAAGCAGTCAATATGTTCTCAGTGAAATGAGCTTGTTTCACTCTATAATATATTGCAGTAAGATACAACATGCCATGTTTTAATGGTCTATTAAAATGCACCTCATGTACTTCAAGAAGCTCAAAGTTGTGTAATTTCAGCTACCCAAGAACTGTACTAATGGTCAATTAATACATGCCTTATTGTGTGCTATTCCTCTAATAATATGGTTCTCCAGTATTTATCAAAAAACATTCATTTTAATGCAATATATTTCAATGAATTCATATTCCTATTTAGGGACAAATAGATTGTAGTAAAAGGAGAGGGCTTCCAGGACACGCTATAATGACTTTTTAAAGCTGTCATTTTAATCTAGTACACTGGAAATGTGAGTGATAATGACAAATCATATCTGTTGGGCTTAGATTTCCTTTAAATAAAAATCAAACTCAAGAGTTCAGTTTAGATGATTGCGAATTTGTACCTGGTGATTAATACACCACTAAAAAGGCAGGATTTTTCAATACTCCATTTCCCTTACACAGAGGAAAAAAGGTCATGCCACAGAAGATAGATGTATGAAACCATATGTTCCCTTCTGCTTCTGTGAGTGGGAGAGGGCAGACAGCTGTACATCCCAGCAACAGGATGGATCCCCAGTAGGGTTTGCCAACTCCATGTTGGCTTTCATTACAACACAGAAACACTTCTCGAACCCTGGAAGGACTAATTTATACCATATCCCCTACAATGATTTGATATCCCTTTCTCTCTAAGGTAGGTCTTGCTCCTAAGACTGTTGCTCAGAAGGACACACACACACACACACACACACCCCCCTCCCCCCCCCCCGCCATGAAAGGCTGTGTTTGCTGTAAGCAGCACAGGTGAGCCTTCACCATCTGGGAAAGAATGGGAACCTCAGATCCTAACTTCTAACCGTTTATTTCAAGTTTTTTAACATCTGATACCTGCATTCAGTGTTTGGCCTTTTAAGCCTGATTTTGATTTTGTCTGCTCTGCATTTGGAGGGTCCCAATTCATTTCCAGCTTGAAGAACACATCAATTAGCTGTCACACGACCTCGACTGCTGGCCCTACCAATAGTGGTGTGGAGTACACCTGGAAACATGAGCTCTTGTGAGCAATGCTACTGGTGATTTGAGAATGGATACATCTCTCCCAAAAGCAGCTATGAACTGAAAGTGTAGTCCTGGAGCCTGCACCCAGTGCTTAGTGGATTGTATTCTGTCCTGTATTGCGACAAGAGCAGTCGTGCCCAGCTCAAACAACCACAAAGTCAGTGTAGATAACCAGAAACAGTGCAACTACAGCCTCTGCAATAGTACCAGTGGGTACAGTGTGCTTTTGAGGTTGCATGTTATGGAAGCAGCACACGGCTATGTTTGCCTTTGCATCTACAGAGTGGTTGCACCTGGCCTTGCTATAAGTCACTTTTGCCCTGCCATTGAGCTGTGCCTTGCGTTCTTCAGACACAGATAGGAATCTAGATAAGATATAAATTCAGAAACCTGATCCCTGGTTGTGATTAGAATTAATCACATGATTGTGACCTGGCCAAATTTTGTGCATCACTTTCATAAATCCAACCTACAGCTGAATACTTTCTTTACCCCTTGTTTTTTTTTTTTTTTTTTTTTTCTGAAACAGCTGCGCACTGTTAAATATCAATGGCATGTCCCCTTTCCTTCTCCCTTCCCCCTTCTAAATTCCAGTATTTGACTAGTAGACTAAATAGTATCGCCACATAACACGTGTGTGAGTTTATAAAGTAATTTGGTCTCTCTTAGGCTGAAGTCCAATACACTGAAAGGTTGTAGGTAGTTACCACTATTATCTAGCTTTACTTCGAGTAGTCTTATGCCTGGGAAACTACTGTTGCCAACTTTCAGTTTTGATTGATGCTTTTTTTTTTCTTTAATGAGAATTGAAAAGCCAGGTAGGAAGGAAATGCTATTAAAAGTCACTGGCAGTCTGCTACAAAAAAAGAAAAAGGATTTTTCGATTTTTACCTTTCCTGATAGCACTAACTGAGCTGTGGATTTCAGACATCGCTGCTTCTAAATTTTACTTTACAAAAAGTCCTAGGTTTCACACCATTTGATTTTTAGTAAAATCACAACAAAAAAAAAAGAGGACTCTGTACATAATCTTGCTGAAAACTAAGAATCTATTACTATTTTTAGTAGTTTTATTCATTGGAGTGTCTGGAGACCAACAAGAAGTAGAATTTAAACAGATTAGGCACTGTTCAGACACAGAATGAAGATAATCCTTGCCTTAATGTAAGCTTAAATGTAAATAAACAAGTCTGAAAAGCAATAAGGAAAAGGGTATATAGTTAATAAATACAGTAAAAAAGGATAGTTCCTTTATGTATTACAGCTTCTCTTGTGTAAAAGATCACAGATGATGTTTTAATAATCCAGTGCAATGTAAAACACTGAATAAATATAATTTCCTTTTGGTTTATAAATCATTGTTTATAAATGACAGAAAACTAGCAATGCAAAAGACCTCAAAAGTCAAACAGTCCCTGTCCCTATCTCAAGGCAGGATGAACCATACCTGTGATACTCTGAAGGTTCTCAAAGACGGATAATGATGGAAATTCTGCCACATTCCTATGTAATGTGCAAAAATAGTATCTTGCAAGAGAGAGTTTAACCAAATAAGCAGAAATTCAGCCTTGCCAACAGCCTTTGTCCTGTGAGAAACTTAACTAGTTTGCACCTCCCCTTTGGCAGGTGCTGCCCCACATTTAGTCCTCTTTGTTCTCAGTTGCCTCCTCTGCCAGAAATTTGTCTGAGGCAAAGGAAATGAGAGCTTTGTCTGTAGCTCCCACAGACAGATTTGCATCGTACAGCTCCATACATCTGTTTTGTAACCATCCTCTTGCCTCAGAAGAAATTGCACAAATAGGTTCAGGAGGCTAAATTTTCCCTGGCTTTCCAAAATGCACTCCACAGCAAAAGTGGTGTTTTGACTGGACATAAAACTCAGAACAAAAGGATACCATTAGCCCTACAAGCCAACTTTCTCAAATGATAAACAATTTTGTGAAAGAAATTAACTGCAGGAACACAAAATACAGTTTTTAGGTCTGTTTAGACCATTCCGTATAAGTAATTAGACTTTAAAAGGAGACGTGTTACATGTGCCTACAGTCAAGTGTATTTATTTTTTTTTTAAAGCCTGGTCTGCTGTAATGGCCATAATTGGATTTCTTTCAAATACTTTCAGGACAAACGGGCTGAAATCTTAAAATTACATATTGCAGCCTTAAAAGCATTTGAAAATTAAAGAGGAGAAGGAACCAGAAGTTATGTACGATCAATATTGGTGGAATAATTCCTTAACTACTCTTCCTGTGATATTATATTTTTCTAAAATAAGAATTTCATCCCTAAATGTGGTTGTAAGTAAAATGAACCCTTTCTAAAAAGTAAAATACCTAATCAGCATTTATTTTCCCTTTGTTCCCCTTTCCAATCTATGTATCTTTTTAAATCCCTTCCTATTTTGTCTTCACTATTTTTTCTTTATTTCCTAATTCAAGCAGAAAAGTGTCCTCTGATGCTGCTGTCATCTTTGCCGGACTGACTTGTGGGTTTCTTTAAATGAATTTGCCATGGCAGATAGCAGGGAGCAAGCAGCAATGTTTGCTACTGACACTGATCATCATCTACTAGATTTTCACTGGAGACACAATTTTTTGCTGGCATCCCATTGAGCTGGAGACATGAAAGGCAATGTATTTTGTCTTGAAAAGATTTGCAGCCAAAGAGTTTGGGAAAGGAACTGTCTTTTGTAGCCAGAGCTACAATAGCAGCTTAGAGAAGAGGGCCTTGTAGTCCAAAGCTGCAAATACTGCTCATTTTTCTGTTGTAAGGGATGGTTCTTCCTGACCTTAGCTAACTATTTTTGCCTTGAAGCATGAGGATACAGAGTCTTTCTGGTAACACTTTTTGTAAGGTGGAAAACACTGTCAAGGAAATGAGCTGAGCCTACTCATGTAGGCCGCTGAGCCATGGCTTTTCTGATATGCTTAGGTTCACAAATTATTTGATTCCCTTGAGTTTATTTGAAGTTTTTAATTAAAATTCTCTGCATTGGTACTCTGATTTTATTGAATGTGACGAAGATTTCCTGGGACTTGATTTTTGTTTAAACTAGGGTCCCTTTACAGCCATCACATAGTGTAAAAGAATTTTGAAGTGGGCGTAAATGACAACATTTTAACAATGTAACGGAAACCTTAGGGAAAATGAGAATGTCTGTATTCTATTTTTCTGGAAGTTCATTTTTGTGTGTCTGGACTGAAGACAAGATGGTGAAATAGGGGAATTTTTGCATTTTCTTTCAAGAAATTATTTTCAGATATGAGTACCTTGTTAAGAGATCTCGCAAGCATTATTTTCAGAATTTTGCCTCATGGCTTTTCTTTCACTCTGGGGACCTCCTTCTCTAGGAGGAAGGCTATGGAAAAGTAAAAAACTAAGAAGTTTTCCAGTGGCCAAAAAAACCTTCAAAACATGCAAGCCTGCCTCCTAAAACTATGGAGCCAAGAGTGCAAGGCTGCTGAGGCCAAAAGGAGAGCAAACAAGGGGGAGTATGGAACTACAGCCAATTTATTACAGCACAGCCAGGCAGTTGTAGCCTGGATTCTGGTCCATGCTTCCAGAAAAACTTGAGATTTATCATTTCATCAGATAAACCAAATATGCCAGAACTGTCTTATCTCCCTGGAGATATAGTTCCTTTTCCCCATGTATTGTATACAAATTGTGAACTCCTCAAGTCGTGGAATCATTGAGTAACTCAGATAGGAAGGGACCCCAGAAGGACTCTAGTCCAACCTCATGGTCCAAGAAAGGACAGCTATCAGAGCACACCACATTGCTCAGGGCTTTACCCAGCCGAGTCTTGAAAACCTCCTGGGATGGAGACTGTACAACTTCTCTTGGCAAACACTTCCAGTGGTTCCTAATGATGAAAAAGATTTTCTTTGTCTACAGCCTGAATTTCTCTTTATTCCATCTATGTCTTTTGTTTCTCATCCTCCAGTCACGTGTCACTGAGGAGCCTGGCTCCATCTTCTCAATGACCTCCTCGCAGGCACTGCCAGGCTGCTGTTATGTCTCCCTCAAAGCCATCTCTGCTCCAGACTGAGCAAGCCCAGTTCCCTCAGCCTCTCCTCACTGGCCAAGTACTCCAGTCCCCTGCCATCTTGGTGGTCCTCTGCTGAACTTGCCTCATTTTGTTCAATGTCTTTCTCGTACTGGGGGTCCCAAAACTGGTGGTAATATTTCAATGCAGTCTAACAAGTGCCAAGTAACAGAGGGCAATAATATACTGACTTTCCTCCTATATTAATAGACCCTGGGTTGCTGTTGATCTTCTTTGCTGCCAGAGGATACCTCTGGCTCATGTTCAGCTCACTCTCTACCAACATCCCCTGGGCCTTTTCAGAACAGCTGCTGCCCAACCAGGCAGACACATTTCCCCCCCATCCTGGATCAGTGCGAGGGGTTAGTGCATCTCTGGTGCAGGACTCAGCATTTGTTCTTGCTGAATTTCATGGGATTTCTCTTGGCCCATTCCTCCAGCACGTCAAGGTCTTTCTGGATGGCATCCTTCCCCACCAGCATGTTAGCTGTACCCCCAGCCCGGCCTCATCTGCAAATCTGTTGAGCAGCCATCACTCTGTCACCTCCCCCAGGTCTCTGTTAAGGACATTAAACAGGACAGGTTCCAGGACAGACGCTGTGGTACTCCACTTGTTACTTTTGCTACTGGCCTCTGGTTAGAGCATGGTGTACTAACCACTGCCCTCTGAGTCTGACCATCCAATTCATCCAATTGTCTGCTCATCCAGACTGAAACGTGTGAACCTGGATTAAAGGACATTGTGAGAGTCAGTGCCAAAAACATTGATGTAGTCTATTAAGCTTTTTAAGCCTTGCTAAAGTCTTGACATCCACAGCTCCTTCCTCATCCACTAATCCAGTCATTTTACCATAGAAACACATTCAGGTTGGTAAGGCATGATTTACTCTTTGTAAATCCATGCTGAATTTTTCCAGTCACCTTCTTCATATGCCTAGAAATGTGTTCCAAGAAGAATTGCTTCAGGATTTTCCCAGGAACCTAAGTGAGGCTGTCCCTCCTGTAGTTTCCCAAATCATCCTGTTGGCCTTTTCTGAAGATAGGTGCAATATTTGCCTTTCTTCAGTTGTCAGGGACCTCCTTTGATCTCTATGACTTTTCAAAGCTGGTAGAGAGCAGTCTTATAAGGACATCAGACAGCCCTCTCAGCTCTCTCAGATGCAGCCCATCCAGTCCCATGGATTTGTATGAGCTAAGTTCTCACAAGTAATCCCTGTCATGATTTTCACCCACTGCTGGTACTTCTCCTCCTCCTTGTACAGAGGCCTGGGAGACCTTGTTGGTGAAGAATGAGGGAAAGAAGGCATTGAGTACGTAAAACATAGCTGTGTCTGTTGTCACTAAATCACCTACCCTATTCAGTAACAGAGCCACATTTTCACCGTTCAGCTTTATGGACCTTTTGTGCCTAACTCTGTATTCAGGAGGATACTGTAGACAGCAGATCCTTTACTGAAATTGCTACTGAGACCCGAGGAGTAAACAAAAATTTTACTTTTAATTCAACTTTGTTTAGTTGAACCTTCGACAGCTCATGGCCATGCAGTCTAGCAAAAGAAAAGGGTTGAATACTCTTTATGTAAGAAAGATTAGCACTTTTGCACCTGTGAAGAAATCTTGAAATTATCTTTATGTAAGTTTCTCTTATGTTTTTAGATTTTCTTGTCATTTAACCCAAATTTCAAGATGGAGGTGAGATTGTGTTTTGTTTTTTTTCCCCACTCTAAACAGTATGTGGTCACCTGAAAATAATTAGTACATTTAAAATAAATATCTTTGAGATAGGGGTCAAGGAAATGCCTGCTCTTTGTGTTTGAGGTATAGCTTATAGAAAGAGAGTTCTTTTAATACTGTAGGTTTTCAAAGGATGTTGTTCTGCTATTGTGCTTCCTCCAACTCATAAGAAAAAACCCACCAACTCTTAAAAAGTACCACATTCACATACAGAACATAAATTTTGCAGAAAAATTAGCTAAATATTTTCAATCACAGCTAATATAATTTCTCTGAAGCACACACTGATGGAAAATAAAATTCAAGTGTACACACAGAACACCTACAACAATATGTTCAGGCAATTAAAGAAATGAACAGTACCTCCAAAACTAAATATTCCAAACACGTCATTTCAGCTCCTAGCTAAGAGCTGATCATCATGTGGGACTCAGTCTTTCTGCCTAAACCACTACTGAGAAGCAAATTCTGTAACATTTCTGACCTAACCGGAGGGCAATGTGCACTTGCAATCTGCAACAGCTTAATCAATACCATTCCTGTGTCCAGTCAGTGACAACTATTTTTTAACTGGGATACCAGTCACAAGTGTAAGGAGTTTTTGATGAAATTGAGACAATAATGAACTTAGGTAATCATGTTCAGGGAAAATATTATTTTTTTTACCATCTCAAGTATTGTAATTCTAAAACTCTGTCAGGGAAGAGGACCAGAAGTGGCATAAGAAAATAATACTCTTTTCTCTATCTGGCCAAGTACAGCCTCTGTTCTCTGATAATGGTAAAAGCTTGTTGCTTTAGAAGGCTGTACCTCTGCTCCCCAATAATAACCTTGCTAATTGTATAGTGTTGAATATAGTGGAAAGATTTTTCCTGACCCTGCAGGGAACTAGTGCTGTGAAGCATGAGATTTGATTAGCCTTATTATCTTAGCTTGCCCAGTTACCAATGTTGTAAGCTGCCATGAAATTATCCACCCCTTTTAAAAATAAAGCCATACTATTTGTCTTGATTATCTCCTCCTGTGGAGTGAATGCAAACAGTCCTCAGTGATGAAAATAGCGTAGGAATTAGACGTATAGCTTTTTAACTCTGTAGGTATTGCTTTCTTTTATTCCTTCATATTGCCTTTCCATGTAAATCAACATTCTCCTGATTATTGTGGTTTTGATCCCCCCCTCCCAAAAAACACAACCCACAACTTTTCATTTTACCTTCAATATTTGTAATAATCCATGTGATTTTTTAATGAGTTCCTCTGGGATAGTTTGGAAAATAATGCAATTTCTTACAGATTTTGCTGTTGTTGCTGGATCTTTTTGAAAATCTTGAATGACATTTTGTGTACAGACATAAAATCATACTGTATACCAAAAAAAGACCCTAGCTCATTTCTTTGGCACAAAGAACTTCATAAAAAAATCTGTTTTGATGATGATGATCTTGGATGGTATGCCAGTGGATACATAAACAAATTATCATCATAAGATTCCCAAATGGTGATAAACACAGCAAAGAAGCTGACACTTTATTGTCTGTAATTTATCAGGTGATGAAGACAGTGTATTTTAGGGGTTATCAAATCAAGAAGTAGTCTAGAGTTCCAGCTGTCTGAAGACTGATCATAACAACTGATTACCCATGTTAGATGCTGGTAAAATAAAATACACAGAACTTACAGAGTATGCCAGCAACCACCTTAAAACATAATTTTAAAAAAATGTACTGTCTCAAAGTCCTTTAAGTGCTCAACACCAGTTCCCCATAACAATTACATAGGAATAAGGGGAACCAGTTCAAAGCAGCAGCTCTTCTGTGGGTACATCCATTCATTTTGTCATTAAAATAGACATAAGAATAGTGACAGAGAATTCAGAATTCAGACCCAGAATTCTGCAGAACGTAAGACACACATCAACCAGTAGATCATTCCTCTAGTAAGAAGCAAATGAGGTGGTGCTGGTGGTGATTACAGGTTTTGCTTTCCATTTGTACACCCAGAACTGTAAGTGGACTGAAAACCACATCATCCTTCTTCCCACATTTTGCACACTGGAGTGTCTGCTCCTCTAACCCCTCTACATCCAAGCAGGAGCCCTAGCAAAAGACCTCTGCCATGTTACTTGTAGCACCAGCACAGAACTATCCCAACATCAGCAATCCTAGTCTCTGTCGTTTTACAGAGAGGAGTATAGTAAAAGAAAACCTTCATAGTAAAAGAAACCTTTTGCTTGAGTGAGATGCATATCATCAAAGGCAGAGTTCAAAGACCTGTAGAGTCATAAACTCCAGTTCAAGCGAATACTAATCAATCAGCGCAAAAATATGAGAGCTGGGGCTGACCTATCATACTGTCTTTATGGTCCCTGAATCCTGTGGCTAGACAGAGACTGAGATAATCCCTGGCATAAAGCAACTTGGCTTTGGCACTATTCTAATTTATGCCTGGCTGACCATGATCACTAGCCAGAAATTGCTGGGGCCTCAGTCAGCCCTGGCCAGGTCCCTGTCTTCTCTGCCCTAAACGGGGAACAGGGTGAGGCTTGGCTGAAGTGCAGTAATTGCCCCTTAAATGGATAAGAGAGATTTACAGTCTTTTTGCACTGCAGGAATGATGCAAAGCTATCAGATTGAACTGCACCATCAAGGTCCTAATGACCATCCTTGGATGGGGAATTTCTGTTCTAAGCAGCACGTGAATGGAAGTAGTAAAAAGCCAAAAGGATATGACAATTCCTGCCAGAGGGTAAACATCAATTTCTAGATTCTTCTCTAAAACAATACATCTCTGTTTCTTCGTTGACCCTAACGGGTCAAATGGATTAAGTAGTGGGCAAGAAGTGAGCATTTGGGACACATTCCCTAAATGGCTTTAATAGCTAAATAGCAGCTGCAGAGGCCAGCATGGAAGACATTCAAAAGGCTGTGGAGCACTCAAAGTACTTTGTGTTTAGATATTTCTGTTACAGCCAAAAATGAGCTCTCATGTTTCACAGGTTTGGATTCAAGCTTTGAGTTGAACTGTAATAAGGAATGTCTAAGTTTTGCAGTGAAGTGATTTTCTTTCATTGGCCACGCAGGTAAAATCAGGATATCATGAAAGACGCCAGCATAAATTGCTACAACCCTTTCTCCTTAATAGAATAATGTTCAGGCTCCTCAAATGCAGGGACTGTAAGAGAAGAAGTCAACAAGATGTTGAGTTGTGAAATACAGGATGAGGTGACAGTTATGCGTTTTGTGGCTCTGGTTCAAAAGATTTTCCATTAGAACATCACAAAAATAAATGAGGGGCAAAGGAGAGAGGAAGATCTGGAGTTATTTTTTGGGGCGTGAAGATTTTCTATGACTGTCAGTTTTTCCACTGTAGCTGCAGGGGTTTGAACACCGAAAGGGTGGTAGGTCATTACTTAGCTTAGAATCCCTCACGATGCATTAAGTTTCCTTTCAGTTTAATAAGAAAAAGATAACTGCTTGTGAAGCAAATTACCAAAAATACATTCAATTTGGACTTTTTTACTGAGAAATCACAGGAGGGCTGTAAGCTCTTTGGACCCAGGGATGCGTAATTCCACGTGCTTGTGAAGCTCTCAGCACAGTGACTCTTTTCTGAACAGAGCCTTTGGTAGCTACTGTAATTTGAAGAGTAAGTAAAAATAAGTCCTAAAGGAATTTTACCTGCTGGTTTCCTAAGATGAGGACTGCAGGATCTTACTTACTTGATGCAGCTTTATTGGTCAATCTGAGAAAGGTTTTTCACTTGCTGGCTGCTGTTCCACAATTTCTTTAATTACACCCATTATAGATGCTGCTTCTTTTGATATCTTTGGTTGCATAAAACCCAGTTTATTTGTTAAAATCAAAATCAATATCTAGTGGATTTTCTGTTCAAAATCTACCCTCACATAGTTCTGGCTTTCCCTTTCCCCAGTGGGTCCCAAAGCAAAAGCCAGTGTGAATTGCAGACAGCTTATTATTAAGGGTTACCATATGTCACACCAGGCTATCATGTATTCTTAAAACAGCATAATTAAGTTGAACTGCAGACTTGGATTTAAAAATTTTTGTAAAGTCAGTAAGAGAAGGAAAAAATGAATGAAAACAAGCGGAGGAATGAAGTATTGTGTTGGATATGAGCGTTTTATTTTCCATGGCAAATTTTACCCGGAGACATACACTCCAGCTGCAGTGAGAATTGCGCATGCAAGACTGACTTAATGTTTGCAACTCAAATTTCATTAAGTTCAAGAGTATCCAAAGGTGCGTCTCCGCAAACTCAACCAGAAGCAAAAAGCAAAAGCTAGTCTGTTATCACTGTTCGAAAACAAATGAAATGTTCTAAGTAAACAGTGATCATAAGTGCAGGAAAAGCAGTTTTCCAGTGTTACTTCCACCTGAGTGGTCTTGGATGTTATCAGTACCAGGGGAAATTCCCCCCTCCTCCCCTTTGAAATATTTGGCTTACCCTTTGCCAGCGTTCCCTGCGCTTGGTGACCGAACGGGCAGCACCAAGCGGGACGGTGGCGCGTCCCCTCCTGACTCGGAGAGTGCGGCCCTGCCCCGGCGCACACCGACACCAAACCCAGCCGGGGGGTGCGTGTGCTGCCTGCTCCGCAGCGCGCGGACACGGACACGCACGCTCACACTCGCACGTGCTTGCTCTCTCACGCACCAGCGCTCTCCATCGCGCACTCACCCTCACGCACACCTGCCGTTACGCA
>VXBL01010529.1:574301-616321 GCA_013400195.1 Aramus guarauna | reverse complement strand
CCACCCTCCTTCCCCCACCCCCTTCCCGGTATTTTCTCTCCTGGAGATTATCAGATTTCCCGCCCCTCCCTCTCCGGTATCCTCCGCTTCCCCCTCCTGCGAGGGGATTATCTCCCCTCTTCTCTGCCGGATTATCCCCCCGGTTCGCTGTCCTTTCCTCCCTGGTTGTGCCCCTCAGCAGCCTCGTCTCTCAGGGATTATCTGCTGTCCCTTTGGAGTGATTCTTCCTCTCTTGATCTCTGCCCCGGCCTTTCCCTGCTTATTTTCCTCCCGAGGAAGTCATCCCTCCCCTTCCGTCTGCCTCTGGCTGGGGAAGGGGGAGAAAATGTGGTTGTAATCGGGTGGGCAGGAGTTTCCAGTAGTGCTGTCATCTCCTTGGTGTCTGTACTAGTACTACAGGCAAGTGGATGTAGGTGGTAGGAGAGGCACCAAGGATGTAGAAAGCGTGTGGCAGAGTTCAGCCTGTGGCGTTGTGCTCCATAGGGAGGAAAATATCTGCATCCTTTCTGCGATGTTACAACTGTTGGTGGAGATGCTGGTGAAAGAGACCCTGTTTGGATCAGTGCTTTATAAAGACATGCACATGCGTGGCTGGGTGGTGGATATCGCACGTTAACCAGAAACTACACTGAAAAAAAGCCAACTGCCTCCTAGTTTCTTTGAAGAAGGTACAACGTACAGTAGTAGCTCTATAGTATAAGTAGGAAGGTGCATGGATGACATTGCTGCTGTCCAGGGGTCAAAGCTGACTTGGACAAATTCTGTCTTGGCTTTCAAGGCAGTTGTCTTAGGCTATTGCTCTGTGGTGAGGAGGAAGGAGGCAGGTATCTTTTGCTTAGGTTCTGATGCTTATGTGGTTCATTACTGTCAACATGCTGGCAGTGGAAAAATGAGTTTGTTCCTAAAGAGGGGAGATAAGGTTTGGCTCCTGTGCAGGTTAGAGCATTTTCTTCTTCTTACTCCTGATCTCATTGCACATGGAATCACTGGAGGAGAGTTGCAGATCTTCTGGCCATCTTGCGGCACAAGGCTCAGGATTATATCCATTAAACTTCCCCGACTTGGCTTTGGGAGGAGGAGGGGCTGTGAGAAATTGTAGAGAGGCTGGGCAGCTATAAATAGATGTTGGACTAGAGGAGGCTTTGAACAAATCTTAGCATGCTGCTTCTGAACAGATAGTGTCTGTTAAACTGGTTGAGTTGACATTGGCGTCATAATGTTTCCTTTTATTTCTGCTGAGGTGGTTGGCTTTTAACACTTTGACATGGGACTGGACCATGCAACATCTGTCACAAAATTCTTCTTGAAAATGCCATTGAGAAAATTCTCATTTAAATAAAGTGCTGATAATTGGAGTCTAGTTTGAGCTCATTTTAATGTGATTTTTAAAGGACTCTTCAGAGAAATCTTTAATTTCCTCTTCCCTCCCTTGAAATGTTTGGAATTGATGATCTCGCTCTCCTTATTTTGTTCTTGAAGTACTGCACTATATAGATTACCTGAGATCCATATTGCTGTGAAAAATCTGCAGTACTGAGGCATGGTGTCATAATGCTGGTACCATGGTTAGTTTTTTATTTCCTCATCTTTCCAGATGAGACACTTTACTACTCTCTTTGTTGTTGGGTTTTTGGGGTTTTTTTGGTGGGTTTTTCTGTATTTTTTTTTTATAGAACCTTTAGCATCTAACCAAAAGTGTGTATATTCAGCTTCTTTGAATTCTGAGTGCTTGCATTTTTTTCAGATCCTATGGCTCACTGCTGTTTCAGCCTGCTTTGTCAAGAACTAGTTAATATGGAAATTATTGACAAATATGCTGTACCAACTATGCGGAATGGTGTCTGTTCTGCTGCTATATTAGTGGGCTAACTGTGCATACTAAAAGTCTCTAAAATGATTGAAAAGCTGTTGCAACATATGTGCAATTGGAGCTTTCTTGATCTACCTCTTGTTGCCTTTTTTTCTTTAAACAAATAATGGCAGCTATTAACTTAAATCATGGCTTAATCACATATGTTTTGGGCTTTTTTAATAAAATAAAAATAAGAAAGGAAGTAGTGAAAACATGCCTGGCTAATATGAAGGAGTCTTAATGAAGGCTAATAGGATGAATCTCTGCAAGAACCCTGACTTTTAGGATATTTCTTACTTAAAGCACAAAATTTTAATCTAATCTCTTTTTCTGAATTACTGTGTATGCAAACATCAGGGAGGTAGAAAGGAACAGAGATCTAGGCAATATAACTTAATACTTTTGGCATTTTTGGTTGATGTTTAACTCCAGTAAAAGCAGGAAATCCAAATAATCTACCAAATAATATGGCAGGCTTTATTTTGAGCTCTTAAGGATGTGATCTGAGCATTGTCCTCAAACACTGAGCTTCTTCAGTCAGAATCAAGCTCCAGCTTGGTATTAGGTCCTTGTGTTGGGCATTTCTGCATGCAGAAACAAAGGTCAGTGGTCTGGGGAAAACTTTGTAGTACCATAATGACAGGCAAAAGAGTCTTTAGCATGAGCCTCTTCATGCAGTAACTCAGTCTCTGAATCATTCTGTTTTTCTAAATGTATTTATTTGTAGAAATTGCTTACAGTTTGAATGCAGTTTTATAAAAGTTCAGTGTCCTGCTTTAAAACCATGCTTTCTGCTATAGCTGTAAATGATTTAAAGTTCTGATTTAATGTGACTGTCCCAGGCTGTTGTGCAGGACACTGATCTATAGATGAGTGAATCTTTTCTTATGCTGCAGAAAAGGAGGAGGAATTTCTTTTCACTTAAGAGACAGGTATGCACTTGAGGTTGTGATAATATTTGTAGTAGTACTTTAGGTGTTGCAGTCTCCATGCAGATGTGGAATGAATTATACTGTCCTAAGATTTGAAAGGATAAAAACCTCACACAAGTTAAAATGCCCTGTTGTGTTCTGCGTTTAAGGTAAAATGGATAAAAATTGACTCAGCCTGATTTGAGGGAATTGACTGAGCCAGTGGTTACGCTACTAGATGAAGAAAGAGTATTTGCTGCAGGAGTACCACAGAATGGACAGATGGGTTTTCAACACTGCATACACTTGAACTTGCTTTTTACTGCTTATTCTCTCTCCTTTTTTAATTTATTTTTTTTTCATATTTTTTTTTAGCTGGCCTTGAATTAGGTGTTCATGTTTGTTCTTTTGAGGAAAAGAGAGCCAATAGAGGAGTTGAGGTGTAGGGAGAAATAATTTATAACTTTTCTTAACAAGCCAAACAAGTTAGGAAGTACACAGTATGTGTTCTGTAAATTCAGTGCTGAGGCAAACTGGAATGGATTTGGCCTTGCGCATGTGGTGAAAACCTGACTTTTTAGAAACATCCTGCAACTGGAGTGGCACAGACACTATTGGAGTTATTCGTGTGGAAACATGAAGTAGAATGTGATGGCAGGGTTAAGAGTGAGTGTGAGCGGGAAAGTGGTTTTACTGTCCTCCACAATAGAAGAAGCTCATAAAGGGTCCTGGGGAAAAGTGAGTTTAGTTCAGGCTGGCATGTGAGAGGCAGGCTGAAATACAGATGTACCGGTCACAAATACTATTAGAGGAATTTAATGGTTTGTTGTCATTGAAAGGAAGATGTCAATGTGGCTTTTTTTCTCACAAGATAAATAGTAGCTGATGATTGTTTCAGAGCTTAAAATTGTTCTCAGTTTTTATATAAGTGTGTGCTAGCTAGGAGGCAGTGCCAAATAGCTGGACTAGTAGGTGTTTTTGGCTAGCTTAGTACAGTTGTGACTGAAGTCTTTATGAGTTCAACAAAATGTCAGAATAATGGTTCAGGTTGTGGTGAGAGGAGTTAAGATCATTTTTAAGTTAAGATATTACCTGATTCCCTGGTTGTTATTATAACCATCTGCAGTTGAATCTCAGGTTATACTACAGCAAAACTGTTGTCTTTTGCAGTGGGATAAACAAAGCATCGTGATGTTATGTGCTATCCTGTGGCTTAAAAATTGTTTTTTTTTTCAGAATAAAGCGAGCCTGAATTATTTAGTTATGGCTGATGTCATTCTTACAAGAACACTGAAGACAAAAAAAGAGAGGTTGGGAGAGTTATTTTTCCATATCAAAACGTTTACGTTCCTATTTTGGCTTAATTGGAGTCTTTAAAATGATGGCGATTTCACAACCTGTATTAAATAATAAAAATACGAATTTGAAAATGAGAGGTTCTCTACTTCTACCTCATGTTTAATTATTTTCATGGTCTCTAGCTTAAAAAAAAAAAAGGTGTTAGATATTGAGAATGCTTCATATTAACATCCATTCTGTGGGTTTTACACGTCAGTTATTTATAGAACTTGTTCTAATGTTCGTGTCCAGATCTCATGAAAGCATAGTGGAAATTAGCAAGATATTGAAATTAGATGACATTGTAGATTTACTGGCAACAAATGTTATTTAAGAGATTACTTGGATATGTTATTTTTAAAGTATTGATTAGTTTTGCATTCTGACAAGCAACTGTTTGAGAGTAGGAACCTCATGAAATCCATGCTGACTGCGGCAAATGTCAGTGGTTTCTGCAAACTCTTCTTTTTGGGGGGGAGGAAACCAATTTTTTGCATCTTACACAAAAAACATTGCTTTTACAGCTTTTGCTTACCCAAATCTCAAAGGATCAAATTAGTGGTTCAGTTAAATTCACTTTTCCAGTAGGTGGAGACACAACTGTTGATTTCAAATAAGCTTAAGCCTTTACTTTTTGATTCCAAGCATTTTATCAAGATACTGTTGAAATAATGAAAACTAGGAGGTAAGGAAAATGGTTTAATTTTTTATTTTAAGACAGTTCATTTAAGCCTCTTTGATGAGATAGTGTTGGCATTCAAATATTATTTCTGTAGTAAGTGTGGCTACTCAAATAGTTTGGTTTTAGCTTTCTAATTAAAGCCTTATCTCCACCCACTGGTCAAATGAGCATTAATGAAAAGTTAAAGTGATACCATTTTAAGTATCTAAACACAGGATAGAGGACAATAGATTGAGGATAAATAGACCGAGGGTAGAAAGATAGGGTAAAGCTTTTTTTTAAAACTAGTAACACAATGTAGGGAACCACTCAAGTAAGTCTCTGTGGGAGTGAGAGAAACATATTGGCCATTCTGACTGTGCTATTATATTCTTTGATACATTTAAAAAAATATTTGATTCCACGTTCATTCATTAGTTACCAATGTTATGTTTGGAGATACACGTGAGAGGCTTTGTATGTAAAACATCTCAACAACTTTGTATGTGACATTGATTTCTTTTTTTAACAAGTCAGTGGGCCAATTGGTAAGTCAGCTTTTACATATCTTCTTATTAAAATTCCACCCCATGCCTTTCCTGATCCACTGTTGAAGTTTACAGAAGTCTTTTTGGCAAGATGAAACTGCTTATACAGCAGAAGTTCTGAAACTGGGAAGGCAAACTGCAGTCTAGTGAATGAAAGGAGCGAAAAGTTTATTTTGCCTTTCCAAGCAATTCTGGCTTACTGTATTGTGAACTATTGTGCAGTGTTGCTGGACAGAAATTGCTTGAATGATATTAAGTTTACCATAGTGATACTGCTTCTAGCAGCTTCACTTGCATTTTTCGGGTCACTAGAAGTGCAGGAGGAGGAGGTGTAATTAACAATTGAAAGTTCAGGTTATGCATTCATTGGTAAAGAACATGCAGGCAGGGAGAAATTGTTAAGTGAAACTTAATGTTTGTAGAGTGTATGACTGTGAGGCAGTCATCTGAATGCAAATCATGCAGAAACTCAGTTGTTCTTCCCAGATCTACTGGTACAGTTCTGCTGTAAGATTTGGTAAGCAATAGCAAAATGGGATGAGCGGTGCTTGATTTGGTCAGTTCTGATCAGTGAAGCTCTTCTATATAGATTTAATCTATGTAGTATTTGATCAACTTCCAGAAGCATGTTGCTTGATGTAATTGGCATTTGTCATATGTGATCCTACTTCTGAGGACAAACTCGTTATTTTGTGTACATTGCTATATGCAGTATTTAAAGCAATGTTCAAGTGAAGCTTATTTAGGAAGTGAAACACTAGTGATATTTAGTTCTGTGATTTCTTTTTTTTCTTTTTTTTTTTTCATTCTTTCATAGCTTTCTCCAGGGTGGCCCACTTGCTGCATAGATAAAATTTAATCTTTGCGTGAACCTGTTGTGTGAGAGGAATTGTCCAACATTATCTTTGTGATAATCTCATAGGTATCTTGGCTCAAGGGTGATGAGATGGACGCACTACGCTTGAGTCACTGTTCTTTAGAAAGCAAGATAAACTGGTAACCAGTGTTACTGGGTTTTAAACAGCACTTCTGTAACATTAGCCTTTCGCACAAAATTATGTCAGTGCTTGAGTTGCTCTGACTGATGGTTGAGAACTCTTCATCCTGCTACTGCTGCCTGCAGGTATCATGTCCATTTCATGTTCCCCTTACTAGAAGGGAGAAATGTTTGGGCAGCTTCAAGGACAGGCAATAAATACACTAAGCAAAACGTTAGGAAAGGGGTAGGAGAGCACTAAAGAGTTGGCAGTTGAATTGTCTTTTAAATTGGATGTGTAATTAGGTAGGAAAAAATCCATCCATCCGTCTGTCTGTGTCCCTCCAGCTCCCAAGATGTAGCTCTTAGGGATCAAGACATTGTTAGAAATCTTGCTGTTGGAATGGGAGATTAACTGGATGTGTACACTGGTGAGAAGGATAAGAGGCTTTGGGTGTGGATAAAAGGTGCAGAAAGGTGTTTTGTTTTGTTATTTTCAAGCTCTGAGTGCCAAGTACGAAAGCATGAAGCAGAGCCCCTCCAGTTTCTCGATAGAAATGTAGCTCGAACGCTCCCTCTAGTGGTTACACTGTGAGATCTACGTTGGGGAAGCGGTCTGGGAAGTCAGTTACTGCTCTGGATGGGTGACAAGTAGCCAACTATTTTTGTATGGGTGCTTGCTTGCTTAGCTGTCTGCAGTAATAAATAAGCCGGTGCTACTTAACAAGTAAGTAGCTAAATACATTAAAAAAGATCCACTGTAGCTAAAACTTGATACATTTAGAAATCTTGGTCTAGGTTCAAATCTAGGATCAAAACGTGATTCTTCCATCCAAGTAGTCTATTGCTTGGGGAAGTAGCTGCAGTCTGTTTGCTGGGACTTTTTGTGCTATTGCCTGGAAGCATGCAAGTTTACTGTTGAAGGGAATTTATTAGCTGTGAATTGAAGTGTACACATTTAACTGCTGAATCTTGGCAAATAGCTCTGCAAACAGCACAGACTAACTAAACAACAGCAGAATGAAATGCATAGTTCTTACCAAGTTTACCATACAGTTCTCAGTCTTAGGTCAGATTCCATGCTATTACAGTTCAGGAAAGCTGTAAGCAGCCACAGTAAAACTGTTTGTTCTGGTTTCAGCAGGGATAGAGTTCATTTTCTTCCTAGAAGCTGACATAGTGCTGTGTTTTGGATTTAGGATGAGAATAATGTTGATAACACACTAATATTGTAGTTGTTGCTAAGCAGTCAAGGACTTTTCAGCTTCTCGTACCGGCCTGCCATTGAAAAGATGGGGGGCCACCCAAGAGGCTTGGAGGGGCCACGCCAGGACAGCTGACCCAAACTGGCCAAAGGGATATTCCATACCATATGATGTCATGCTCCATATGTAACTGGGGTTTGACTGCGAGGTGGCATGGCTTGGGAACTAGCTGAACATCAGCTTTGGGTGGTGAGCAATAGTGCTGTGCATCACTTGTCTTGTATATTCTATCATCATCGTCATCTTCCTTTTCTATCCTATGAAACTGTCTTTATCTCAACCCACAAGTTTTAGGTTGTTTTTTTTTTTCTTCTTCTCTTTTTTCTCTTGGATTTTCTCCCCCATCCCACTGGGAGGGGGTGTGTGAGCAAATGGCTGTGAGGGTGTTTTAGCTGCCTGCAGGGTTAAACCACGACACTGTTGAACAGGGGTCTTCAGTAGCAAGTACTTCATTGGTACTAATAAATAGGAAATGGAAAAGAGAAGGGCGAATTGTTCAGCAGCTGGACTCCTAGTAAAGTGGAACGTCTCAAGATGTATTATCATAAGTAATTTCAAATTTCCAAGAGAAGTGAATGCTTCATACCTGATTCCAAGATTCTGGTATTGTTTCACTGTGTTTCTTTTTAACTGTTCAGAACTTGAGCATCTGGCTCCTAGTACAGTTCTTTTCTGTATACAAGATATAAGGTTAGGCCTTGTTTGACCACACATCTTATTTCTCCATAAAGCCACCAAAACTATTTTGAGATGGTTTTGTAGCACAGGGAGACTGTCAGAATGGTGCTGTTAGGTGTTGCTGTTAACAGGAGATGTTGAATTAAGACCTTTATGTGGACTATTAAGTAAATTAGACCTCATAAGAATATAGTGGGTTTGGTTTTTTTTAAGTAATCTCATTTGTAAGGTACCGGCAAAAACCTATGTAGAGGAACTTTACACTGAAACCAGTAGGAGATTTTTCTTTAGAGTTATAAGGAGAGTTATTACAAATTTAGCAAGAAGTCCTTTTGCAAGAAGTTTCAAAACACTCTGCTACTTAGATTAGAATGTACAGGCACTATACAGAAGAGTGGAACTATATGTCCCTTCATGCTTGACCACTGGTGTTCTACAGTCTTACCAGTTGCACCTATCTGTGTATCACCACTGAAAAGGTCTGTTACACAGAACGTGTACTTTTGTACACAAAATTATTTTCACAGTATTCATGCCATTATGAAGCTTTTAGGCATTTAAAAAAAAAAAATCCCTTGGGCTCCCCACCCCAGGCATAAGTGATTTTACTTTACAAATATAATTACTGTACTTCCAGAAGGTAATCTCTCTGGACAGCCATAGACTAGTTTGAATTAGATTACTCTGTTTTTTTCCTCCAGGGTGAGTTAATACATTGAATTTTATCTTTCCATAATTACTGCAAAATTTAGATCACTTCTAATGCTTACTATTCTTCCTTATTACTAGATTGGGATAGCTAAGAATACTTGCATTTTATAGGTTAACATTAATTTTTTTTTACCTGTAACTCTTTTTTCCAGGTAGATAGCTGCTCTACTCCTGGAGCTTATGTTGTATTCACTTAGTTTCAGCATTTGATCAGAGAACTCTACAAAGATGAATTTGTAAGTGAACGTCATTGTTGGAGAATATAGTGCTGTTTTGAAATAGGCAGAAGGAAATCTGTAGTGTTTTGAGGTCTCAGGACATGACTTCCTGTTGTGTTGAATACAAGACTGGCAAGGATCTCTGTAGAGGCAGTTGATTTTAATTCTGCACTTGGCATCTAGTATCACAGTGCAGGAGCATTACATACTAATGCAAGATTTGTTTATTAAATACAATGTTAATGGATAAAACTCATTACTTGCATTGTTAGTGAAGACCTATAGCCTAGCTTCATAACACTTGAGTTCATTACGAACCTGAAAGTATTTGGGTACCCTTTAATAAGGTAAGTTTTCAAATAATAAGAACTGTGATTGGGTCACACTGAAGCTCCATCTAACTCCATATCCTTTTTCCAACATACAATGAAACTTCTGACGCCATTCAGAACCTACCAGGAGTTCCTATTAACATTATCTCTGAGCAGATTTTCAAGAAGACAGAAGACATGGATGTCTCTTGATGAGAAGGAGCTGAGCCCAGAAAATTTAGCGTCTGGATGTCCTTTTCTGGAAGCTGAAATTAAGGCTAAAGAAGCATATTGTGGTCCCCAGGTGCCCAGACATCTTTAGCCATAAACTGGTGAAGAGTTTCATTGTGCTAATCTGCAACAGTGGCGGAATCTGAAATTTAATGTGTTGTTCATGACTAAAATAACATCTTATGTAATTGCCCTGAGCCTGCACATTAACAGCTTCCAAAAAGATCTGAATGTAATTGCAGAGGGGAGTGAAAACTAAGACAGCAGAATGACTGATAATGCTAAAGGCATAAGACTGAAGATCTCCAGAAAGTCCATCCCCTTGTAGACAAAAAAGATAACACATTTGCCACTGTTTCTCTTTCTCCGCTTTTCTACAAGTTGTTAGGGAGCAAGTATAAATGCAAGAGGATGACCTAAAATACCAGGCACAGGTAATCAGCTGTGGGTATGATACCAGGCACACGTAATCAGCTGTGGGTATGGCTACCTCTAAGAAGAAGATTCCTACTTCCTAATATTGCACTGAAGAAGGACCCTGTATCAAGACCTTTCTCCTGTTTGATGTCTTAATCAATGTTGAGATATTACACATTTGAACTGAATGAGGTTGGTATCAGTAATGGGTTGGAGCTAGAAATCAATCCATTAAGTGCTCTTTAAAAATATGTATATATTTTATTTTTGTTTGTGTGTGTGTGACTGCATACATACATAAAAAGAGGGCATTTTTTATAAAGTGTAGTACTTTATATGTGTTAAGAGTGTATGTGTGTATATATGTACATACACACATACCTTAAAAAATGGAACACCTGTCTGTAAACAAAAAATGCCAGCATCCATAAGCCATCTAGGAAAGTATAAAACCAAAGTAAGCATACATGGTATTTTCCCCAGGTAATCTCCCAGAATCCAGCTGATGCTTAACTTCAAGACTTTTTGAACCAAATGAAGTTTGAAGATTGTTAATGTAATTCCTATTGTGTGCTTTTTACTATTCAAGATGCTTCCATTTCAAAACAAGTCTAAACTTCTTAATAAACTAATATTTATATATAATTTGCTACTATGAACTGGAAATCTGTTTGATTAAGCATAAGAAACTCTTATCCTTGAACTGGATTACTCTTTAGTTTCTTTAAATAATTGACATGGATTTTCTCTGGAGTGCTTGATAACTGAGCTGTGTTATGTGTGTCATTGTAGCCTACTGTGAAGATTGAGCCAGTACTAGTTCTTGTTTTGGCAATAGAGCTGGTGGTAAGTTTGCAGCAGATTAATGATTACCCATATATGTAGTTTAGGAAGCATGTCAGACTGACCAGGATACCCACAGATTGTTCTTTGGTTGACCATTTCTCCATTCTGCCTAATTATGTGTCCAGATGAAAGAGCAGAACTAGATATTTAGCCTCCAAGCACTGGAGCCCATATGCTTGTTTACATATTTACCTGCTCTCCAGAAATCCCACTGCTGCTGTGTGATGAGTTCCCCTTGATCCCATCTTCCACATAGGCACCCTCTGTAAGGTGGCCCTATCCCTGGCCAAGATCTTGGTATGGCTTTAAGGGTTCTTCTGCCCTCAGTGCGGGGTTTTAATAAAAACAAAAAGATACAGTGTGATGGGGATAAATGAAGAACATTTTAATAGCCTGAATTTTGGGTTGGTTGGTCTCAGTCCTTTGAAGTTACATGTCTGAGCTGATAACAGGTGGTCATCTGAAGCTAAGGGAAAGACTTCTAGATTAGCAATAGAAATACTCCTTCAAGTCAGACTGACAGTATGGTAGCCTGTGCTTGGAAACAGATTTTTCAACTGCTCTGGGGAAATGCATAAAAAATAAGGAAACAGTAATCTGTTTTAGATTGAAAGTCCCTCTTCGTGTTGTTCTATATGTATACTCAGAATTGGGAACAAACTGTATCAACTGGCTCATCTTTCACTCGCTTCAGTTATTCTACAGGTAGCTAGTGGTTAGTTATATTCAGTATCACTTGGAAAACGCTTCCAAGTTTACGGTAATACCCAATGACTTTTAAGTTTCTTGGTTCAGTCCTCTGATGCAAGTAAGAAGGATGGAGTCAGGACTTCTAGACCTTCTTGTGTTAACAGTGAACAGGAGATGTATTTTGTTCAGTGAAACCAGCTTGATATCTTAGAATCCAGGCAGTGATTGCCATACAGAATAGAGGCATAATGCTATAGAAATGGTTTCTGCTACCTGTTGGAAATGTGATGACAAGAAGCCAGAGGAATGTAGAGCTCTTTCCTCTTTGCTTTTCAGTATTTCATCTTTTCACTTTACTTGTTGGTAAAAGGTAAAGTTCTTGTGTTTGATCCCTTCATCAGTCAGTTGAAGAGGTGATAAGGAAGCAGTGTTCCAATATAGTTTTCTAAAAATGTTTTAAAAAATATATTTTCAAGGTGACTTTGTTATTACCTTTTAAGAAGTGTAGTCACATGCAAATCCCTGGTTTGGAATAAGTGGAATGTAGAAGTTCTCAGACTTGACATAAGTTGGGAAGTGTATAAAAAGTAAAAGCAGTTCCATTACCAAGAACTTGATCTAGGCTTTTTGAGGTGCTTTTTCTTCTTGGGATAAGAGATTTTGATAGTGATGGGTAAAACAAATAATTGCAGGGGTTTTTGTTTTGGTTTTGTTTTGTTTTGTTTGGGTTTTTTTTTGAAGTTTAGAAATAATGCAACAGCAGAGCTCAGAAAAAATTGACCAACTGTTCTTATCCCAAGTTGCACCAGGAGGGTAGGTCTTCCTCTATCTAGCGGTACTTCTTGCTCAGAGAAGTGAACTATGATATATCTAACTTCTGTTCTCAAAAGTAGCTATAGTTTGATCTTCTGATGTCTTAAAAGTGAGGCTTGACTAGACTTGTCTTTTCTCTTGCTGGAGAAATAGATTGTTTGGAAGAGAATTGAGATAAAGTGCAGCATGCATATACTTCTTGTATAGAAATAGGAGAAAAAAGAGGAGCAAAATTTACCAGCTATGCATTGAATATTGTCTGTTCAAGTGATGCCCAAAAATACTCTTGTGCATCTGAAGATGTTGAATGCATCATAAATTTCAGCTAATATTATCTAGAATTACTATACTTGGTTATCTGTGACCAAAATTAGAATCCTGCTAAAACTTTTATTATGTAGTTTTTAGAGTTCATTGGCAGCTTCTGACTGAGTTAACAAGATGAAGAAATGCAAACAAATTAAAGAGTCACCAGGACTCTAGATCCTGGCCATCTTTTAAAATAGAATTTAAACATATTAGAAAGAGCTCTAAATGTCTATGGCACAGATTGTTTTTAATCAAACTACTCATCCTTCTAACGTAACTAAGCTGCCACTTTGTTTTTAGCGTCTACTCTGGTTTTTAAGCATTTGGGTATACTTAGGAAATAGGAGGAGTACTTTCTTGGGTGAACAGAAATAGGCAGTCAGTGGAGGGATAGTGGAAAAAATCTTGAGTATGTATGAGTGTGAATAACCTTTGTGAACCAAATGGGTTAATCAAGAGTTATACTATGTGACATTTCACAGTTTGTACTTAAGGAAATATATGCAAATACCTCGTCAGCCTCTTTTGAAGGGATCTGAACATATAAACCTCAGAATGAGTCTTTCATTCAAGTAGGTCACTTCCTTCCTTTTCACTCTTTCTCTGGCCTAATTCCCAAAACCAATTTTAACAGATGCCTTAACTTTGAAGTCACTGGGACTACTTACCTCCTTGCAGCTGAACATATACTTAAATCATTTCAGTAATATTTTAGCAAATCCCACTTCTCTGTAATGTTGTCTAACAAACTTTTTTTTAAGGCAATAGGCTGAAAAAGGAGCAAAATGAGTGGCAAGTTGGATCTACTCAGCTTTGGGAACCTTCCTTTCTTTCCCATCAAGGAAGGAGTAGTAAGCATCATGTCATCTTCCAGGTAGAAATGCCAGGCTGCATACGTGAAGGCAGGTGGAGCAGGTGGCAGTCCCATTTAAGCATTACCCCCTCCAGCATGATGGATTTCCCTTCTTCAAAAATCATATGACACTGTGTTGCATTGGCTTTGCTGTTAGCTCTGTAGATTCAAGTAAAAATTTTTAGGGAAAGCAAGAATGTCTCAGATGCAGTTGCAGTGATATTTCTGTGCTTAAAATTTACAATTGAGTCTTGCAGCTTTGTGGAACTAGCAAATTTGTGCTGCACTATGCACTTCTCTTCTTGTCAGTCCATCATACAGAAAAACCTGTATCTACCTGTTCTTAGAAAGCCCCATAATTGAAGTGCAATACTGGTAGAATTACTTTTCTGATTTATTTATTTTATTAAGACTTGAAGGCTTCCTGATACTTTAAATCAAGAGAGGTCTGACATATATGCTTATACAACATTGTATGAGTATTCCTTTCTCACAAAAAATATACCCACTTAGGTTCAGATTTCTGTCTAGAACAAGAACTGTCTACTGAGTGATGGACTTGGTTAAATAAGAATTAAAACAGAAAACCGACAGACAGTGCTTTATCTGTAAGTTTTTGGTGAAAATCCTTTAGGGGAACAGTTCTACACTTTCCTACTGTTAGTCAGTATTGTCTTCAGAATGGATGAAAATGTTTTTCGGTTTGTACTTAGGTTTAGACTCTTTCCAGGTGTTATACTACTGAATATGGGCCATTGACTACTGCTGGCTTTAAGATCAAATAACTGTCTTGAGACTCTCATTTGACATTTGTCATACACAGCAATAGTATCTGGGTAATTGAACTTTGTTGTTTGTCTTCAGGTAGTCAGTGGATTTGGTAATGCTTAATTTTATTTGGACTCACTACCTGTAGGAATGGAGAAGACTGACACCTCTTGAGTCTAAAGAGGTGCAAAATCCATTGGTACAAAACTCAATTTATTGCCAATGGTGAAAACCTGAATGGCTGGTCCTGAATCGTAGTTCACACGCCCAGTCTTAAGCTTGGATATCTGCAAGTGCACTTGCTTCCTATGCTTCTTTCTTTTCTTGTAGTCAAGTATGTATGTATAGAATAGGTCAAGAGGAGTTACATGGAGCCAGACTATGGGTTTACAAGTATTCTCAGAGCAAGAAAAGTATAACAGGCACACAAGACCAGGAAATTACAAGGCTCCTTGGTGTACTCTGCTTAAACTTGTTCAGTGTGCTAACAATTCATTTATTAAGCACAGGAAAATCACAGTTTTGAGCACATCTGAAATTTATGTAATTGCATTGTGAATTTCAAGTACTTAGAATCTATATTAAAAAATATCATTAGACTATTTAATTCTCTACCCTTTCAGCCATAATTTAATCCTATGTTGAGCCAAAGTGATACATGCTTGATTGTATCTTTTTTCCTTCATAGCCCTTGATGTTCATTGTTCTGGACAGGGGGATGGTAATTTGGGAAAAGAATTTTTAAATACAGAGATGTAGCTTCTTTTTTGAACTCCTGGCAGGAGCTCATTCAAACCAGTCTCTGGTATTAAAAAGCGAGAGTTGATTCCTTCTGTGTGAAAGTTGGCTTGTCTGGGTCTGAAAACTTATGCTGAGAAGTGATGTGGTGTTTAAATTGATACCGTGTTCAGAAAAACAAACTCTGCCAGCATTTCTGCAATTGAGAGAGCTTCTTTCATGTTTCAACTGCTTCAGCCATTGAACACAAATTCCTTCTTATGGGATCAAGTGTCATTGCTGTTTGCTACCATGGCAAGTTTCTGTAGAGAAATACTTGGTGCTGTCAGTAAGCTTGATTTATGGAAAGGATATTATATTAATGAAAATAAAAAAATACCTTTCCTAGTAGTGTGCTATTATTATTGCTAAGGTCTCTTCCAAACTGAGTATTCCAAAGGAAGGTTCAACATGAAGATCTCATGCTTCCAATGGATGTCTATGTGCAGAGTAATGCTAGTAGGTGGACCAGTAATCCAGTGAGTGCTTGCCTGGCTATGAACAGGCTGCTGAGCCTTTGTTACTGCCATTGGATCTGTCCAAGGGCAGGTGTTCGTTTACTTTCTGTTTTCTCAAGCTATTTTGCCCTCCCAACTGGACCAAAAAGCAAGCTAAAGTCCAGCATGCTACTTTTCTGCATGCTACTTTTCTACATGCTTGGGTATGTCTCCAGGAACAATGTAGTGAAAAATGAAAGAAATATAGCTGATTATTTGAAAAAACAACTAAACAGGTTGATTTCCTTTTTATCAAGAGTCATTTACATTTTCTGAAAATGTGTTCTTAAACTATGTTGTTTCAGACCTTTCAAAATTATGAGGAAGACCGTGGCCATTTAACTTCAGTGCTGAGTGTGCGTGAGCCATGGTACTCTGTCTATTTGATTCTTACTACTTTGTGTGTGCTGCATGACCTGTCTGCTGAGATAGTACTTGTTTTCTCTGTTGCCAGTAGTTATGAATGTCATGAATGTTTTTCTGACCTTGTAACACCCAGAAAATGTTGGGTATCTTAGCATTACGGAAAAAGACATCATTGCCCTTTTAAGTTCACTTGGTAACTTGAGAGTAACTTAATGTTAAATTATTTCACAATTTTAAAGCTAGTTGTGTCCAAAGAACCAATTTATCCATCAGAGAGGACATTGCTCTCTTTTTATATATCTCTCAGGCCCAATACTCTTCTAATAAAGAGAAATTTAATGAGGAATATAATAAGCAGAAATGGCTATGGATGGGACTGACTACTCTGAGAACTCATTTAGTGTGATGAGACAGTCCTCTTAACTGCCATGCTGAAGGTGGTTGGCAAGGCAATTACTCTTTTCCAGGTCAGGACCCAGACTTCATAAAACCTTCTTGTGGAAAAGCTGAAACATGGAATTATTTATCTATTGCGGTGGAATTCCAAGGCTAGGGATGGAGAAGAGTCATGGTCCCTAACCTGCCATTTCTGATTGTACGTGGGAGGACTTTAATAGGCTATTTTGAGAGTCCTTTCCTCTTCTGTTGCTGGTGTTATATTCTTAGTAATTCTGACTACAGATACCCAAGTAACTGGGCCTGGAAACTTGTGTGAATCTGAGAGGTTCCATTGTCAAAAACCAATGAGATTATTGGCTCAGTCAGATACTGCTTATACTAACATCTTTGTCTCTTCTTTCCTCCCATCCCTTTCTCTGAGACCCCTAAGCAGTGAGGGAAAGAATAGAACAAAGGACTTGGGTCAAAAGCAAGAGATTGTGGTTCTTATTGTTTGACCATAAATGAGACTGAAGAAAGTTAGCATATGAGGATATGTATGAACTGCTTTTTAAAAAACAGCAATTGCAGTTTGGCGTCTAGAAAGAAATTATTTTAAAATTTCTTTAATTTTTTTCCCCTCTGTAGACTTTCTCATATTTCTGATGCACTCAAAAAGCCAAGTTCCATCATGGCCTCATTTTTACAAGGAAATGTGTTATAAAACAGATAATGAAATACAAGTAAAAGTTGTGGTTTTAAACACTTCTACTTTCAGATATCACAGAAATTTACCTGTCCCAGAAAATTATAAAAAGCCTTGATAGACTGTATTCTTTGATTAAGTTTTGCAGAGGTATGAACTAAGAAGAAAAGTTCCAGAATTTCTTTTGAAAATAATAAAATAATTGAACTGAAGATGTGCAGAACTTGGCTTGAGGAACAGTAACAGTAATTAAGTGATTTGTGTAAGGTGAGTGACTGGAAGTGTGTACTTGAATAGGTACTGCTATTGAAGAAGAGAAATAAACTAAAGTGAGATGACTGCTTTCCACTACAGCAGTTATTAGGCTCTATGTGCTTTCGCGTAATCTGGTATGGGCTTGGTACAATAGCAGTAGATTATATCTGGGCATATAACATTTTTCCAACTTCCCCCTTAATCTTTAGTTCTGGTAGCAAGTTGTACTTTATTGTCATGGTTTAACCCTAGCCAGAAACTAAGAACCACACAGCAACTCGTTCACTCCCTTCCAGTGGGATGGGGGAGAGAATCAGAAGAGTAAAAGTGAGAAAACTCGTGGGTTGAGATAAAGACAGTTTAACAGGTAAAGCAAAGCAAGGCATTCATTCCTCACTTCCCATGGGCAGGCAGGTGTTCAGCTGTCTCCAGGAAAGCAGGGCTCCAGCAAGCATAATGGTTACTTGGGAAGACAAATGCCATCACTTCGAACATCCCCCCTTCTTCCTTCTTCCCTCAGGTTTATATGCTGAGCATGACACCATATAGTACGGAATATCCCTTTGGTCAGTCTAGGTCAGCTGTCCCGGCTGTGTCCCCTCCCAGCGTCTTGTGCACCCCCAGTCTACTTCCTGGTGGGGTGGTGTGAGAAGCAGAAAAGGCCTTGGGTCTGTGTAAGCGCTGCTCAACAATAATGAAAACATCCCTGTGTTATCAGCACTGTTGTCAACACAAATCCAAAACATAGCCCCATACAGCTACTCTGAAGAAAATTCATTCTATCCCATCCAAAACCAGCACATTAATTTAAGCATATTCTTTGAACATTGGGAATGAAGCCATCAATAGTTGTTGGAAGCAAGATTTTTTTTTCTATACAAAGCTGACTATTATATTTCTGAGCATGAACTATATTCCCGTCTTTTACTGTAGCTCTTCCACTACTCTGAAGTTTAAGTTGTGTCCTTGAGCTTCTGTCATCTAGTATCCCACTTTCCAAAGGATGAGTTGAATGGAAAGATGTTTAAAACTCATTGTTTGATTAGAAAACTTGTAACTATTTGATTGCAAGTTACTCACAGTTACTTAAAAGGTCTCTGGTTTTGCGTCAGTTGGGGTGACAGAGTAGGACTGACAATTCAGAAGTTCTTAGGCAAAGCTTAATGAAATCAAACTTGGTATTCTAAGGAAATAGAGTGGAAAATTTCAAACTTGTCATTATGCATCACAGGTACAAGTGCAAAATACTGTTTTGAAGATACCCTTTGCAGTTTCTTTGTCTGTGTCCACCTTATAAAAGACAGAATATTATCATGCATGTTCACAACAGCAAGTTGGAAACTGACTTAAAAGTGAAGGTAGTGAACATTCAAAGTGGTAATTTTCTTAAAAACATGTAGTTCTTAATGCAAGCTGTCCCACGACCACTAGAAATAACTTTTTCCCCTGTTATTGTGCCCCAATATTCTTAAATTGAAACTAAATTTCCCACTTATTAATTAATCATTTGTTGTCCTAAATGTTGTCCCTGCCTGACAGCATATGGCAGGGAAGCAGTCTGGGAGGTGAAACACATGACTAAGTGCAGTGTTACTCCATGGAGTTTTTCAGTTCTCTTCACAATCTGGGTGTCAAGGTGATCTTTTTATTCCTTTTCCAGGGTTCTTTAACATACCCTTTAAAGGACTAAAGGAAGGTAGCTATTGAGGATAATGGATAAGTAATTGTGCAAATCTTGACTGCATTAAATTGGAAGTGTAGAATAGAGTCTGATTCGGCTGGTCCTGTATGGAGCCAGGAGTTGGACTCAATGATCCTTGTGGGTCCCTTCCAACTCAGAATATTCTATGATTCTATGAGTCTCTTACTAGGGAGGTGACTGAGATGCATTTTGGGCATTCATGCAGGTCAAGTAAGCATTTAACATGCCATCGTGTTTTGCCATCTGTATTAAAGTACAACATGGCACAATGGTATTTTTCACCATTTAAAAACATCAGCAATGTTGTTCTGGAAATAAATTTGAAAAAATAATTTTTCTAACCACTACATCACTGCTAACGTTTGAAGTGTGTTTTGGTAAATTTGCTTTGTTGGTAAGGCTTTACCTTGTGTCCTTAGAGTAAACAAGAACTGCATCATATGACAAGGGTAGTAAAGAAAACTTTATTTTTTCTCCCTGTTGTCAGTCACCCTGAACTGTAACGTCGTTAATTTAGTAACTTGCTTTTACAACTTCCTAATAAGTTTGTTTGGGCAGAGATGGGGAATGCTTGCATAAGAGGGATTATTTCAGTGGGAGTGTCAGAGTTTAGGAATGAACTTCAAATGAAACTTCTGGAAAATGTACTAGGTGATCATGTAAAATTAAAAACTAGGGTCCTAGGCCAGATAATTTTGGTTATACTGAATAATTTTTGCAGTTTCATTCCTGTCTTAAATTTTTCACTTGCAAGTTCTGATGCAGAGGAAGCCTTCCAGTGAAATTAAGTAGACTCTGAATTTTCAAACTGAGAACTACCTTATGGAAGTTTTGTGTAGTGGGTCTTTTTACTTCTAGAAAAATGAGGTAGATATTATAGTCACATAATAGTCAAGTATCTTTCCTATTTTAAATTAGAATGACTTTCATTTTTGATTAAATAATATGTTGAGACAGTCTAAATCTTTTCCAAAGTGCTTTAAGTTATTTTGTGCTCTAAAAAGCTGTCTTGCAATTCTGTTTTCTGCATATGAATTTATTGAGTAATTTTCATATGCTTGTGCAGCATCTGTAATAGAACCTCAAATAAAAATATTTTTGTCTGCACTGCACGGATCTAATTTAAATACTCTGAAGTTTTAGGTTGGAAGTGATAATTAATTCAACAAATAATTCACAATAACAGAAATGTGAAACAGGGCATTCATGAAATGCTAATATATGGGTGTGAAATATTAAAAGGGTGTAGGTGTAGTTTTTGAAGTGGCTGCATCATAATGGGGCAATCAGATCTTTGAAAGTACTGTGTTTGGATGCTTGCATTTAAAAAAAACTTTCTGCTGTTATGAAATAAGTCTGAGAATGTGTTAATACAGCCTTACTTCACTCAATATCAAAACTCTTCATCATAAAATTCTTAATTGTTATAATTCCTCAGTGTCTACTACACTTAAAGCTGTAGAAGGAGGTAGTGTTAAAAGCAGTACTATGTGGATGAAAGATGGTTTCTGATGAAATTCATTGTCTAAGCATTTTCACTGAAGCAAAAGAGGATCAAAACCGAAGTGCCAAAAACTGATTTGAAGCCTAGAGTAATAGCACTGGGACAAAATATACATGTAGTGTTTTGCACTTAAGGAAGAGGACACTTTGTTCAGCTACAAATTTAAAGTTTGGAGGAGACAGAGGTTCAAAATGATCTTTTATGTTCTTTTGTGACAGACCAGTAGATTGAGCTGACAGTGTGATGTAACTGTGAGAAAGTCAAAATAGATCTCATGCCCTGTCTGTATCAGTAGAAAGGGAAATGTTAATGGTGTTGTGCAAGGCACTCCTGAGACTCTTGTCCAATATACTTTGCACAGTTCTGATTGTCCATATTGAAAAAAGGTGCAGACTGGAAGAGGTACAGGGGAATTATGCCAGGCTTGCTTCCTCCTCAGTCAATGTAGGAGAGGAGGAATTGCCCTCCATAGGGCAGAAAATTACCCTCTTTAGGTTAGAAGAATGAAAACTGAGGCATTGTTTGCAAGATGTAAAAATAAAATATAAAAAAAAATACTGAATTAAGAACAGGGAGCAGAAAGAATTGTTTAAGCTAAATGTCATGTTAACTGAGATTAAGGAAATGCCCAGGTATTTGAAATGTGGATTTTGTTAAATTATTTCCTACTGGTATTCTGTTGAGTGATCAGTTGCTTTCAGATGAAAGGATGTAAGCACCCCTGAGATGCAGATTCCAGTGGAACCAACAAGATTTCTAGTGATCAGATTCATCGTGAGTCTCTGGAGATGCACAGTGTTGTTCCTTTGCTATGCAGTAGAGTATCCAATTGTGTGTATTAAAAGTACCTTGTCTTGTTTGCAGATGTACCCAAACCACATCACAAAATAGCTCTCTAAGTATTGTTCTGAGCCATGACATTTGCACTGACAGTAGAGTACCTTACAATCTTTGTGAATTTTAGCTGTCGTCTTTGAAAATATGCCTGCATAGTGTGCACAGATGAAAGTGCAAATAGTCAAAGAATCTGTTCCTAGCAGAACTTGAACCTCTCATTTTGTTGCTGCTGGGGTGCCTGTTCTTAGAAGTGGGGCCAAACATTCAACTTGGAAGTCTCACAGATTGCCTCTATCTGCTATGACAATGTTGATTGTAGACCAGTAGTAACAGGATGCAAGCAAGTAACAAAGTGAAATTCTCCTTTCTTTTTGGAAGAGTGTTCGCTATTTTCTCTTCAGGTCTAAATGTAGTACTTGTGTGAAGAAGGGATCTGCTTTAGGGATATCTCTTCACTGATTTCCAATTGGCCTTAGGATAAAGTTATCAATGGAAAAAACTGTATAGATGGTTCTGCATGAGTTCACCTGAACTTTTCCACCAAGTGGTACAATGAACTGAGTTATTTTTTTGTTACACATAACTTAGTTCTGTGGGTATATAACTGTGGTTTTTACTTATGTTGTTAGTATTCTGTCAGTCAGTTATGCTGTCTTTAGGCTCTGTCACCCTGCAACAGATAAATAGTCCTGTGACAGAAACAGAGAGATACAAATCTTTGATTCATTTTTTTGATTCATTCACATTAGAGCTGAAAATTGAGGAAACAGAGAGAGGCATACTTCAAAAGCTGTACTTACTTTGTTGCATCTGTTATGCTGGCATTTTAGACT
This sequence comes from Aramus guarauna, assembly GCA_013400195.1. NCBI lineage: Eukaryota > Metazoa > Chordata > Aves > Gruiformes > Aramidae > Aramus > Aramus guarauna. The sequence goes on along the minus strand of VXBL01010529.1, from coordinate 594,070 downwards.
TCATAAATACTGACATTAATTGCCTGTGTGACTGCAGATAATACAAGTTTTTTCATCCAGCTATTTCTTGCAAAATACCAGGGAAGATGATTGATGTGATCCAGTAAGGTCAGCCTGTTGTATAAGTTGAGTGCAGGAAACATCATGAAACTTGTTGAATTTGTACTGAAACTTAGGATGCGAAGTAGTATCTTAGACTGCATATCCACTGAATGCGTTTTGCCTTCATTTAAAAATCAGTTTTAAAATATCCTCTAGTACCTGAAGTACTAAAGTCGTTGAAGAACTAAGGGACTACAGTCTTTGTTCACCAAAACTGAAATTTCTCCTGGGGCGTATGCTAGTATTCATTTAAAGTACAGTAGTTTTTGTGTGACATCAATACATACTTTCCTAACATCTATAGCTGAAAAGTAAGAACACTACAAGAAAAATGAAATAATTTAATTTGTCCTTTCTAAAAAGCTTTTAGTTGACTTGCGTTTACACACTCCAGTTTGTGCTCTATGGTGGTTGAAGCTTTTGTATTAAATTCCTTCTGTATTTTATTTCAAATGCAACTGCTGCTTCTAGTTTGAGGCACAATACAGTTTTTAATTTCTCTCCTCATGGAACACTTAATATTTTTTTCTACAATGGAAGCTTTTACATACACAGTCCTACTTATCTAGACTATAGGTAGAGGCTTTCAAAAGTATAGAGTATCTCCTTTTCTTTCCACTGACCTCCACTGCCTCCAACAGATTTAGATTTCTGGATTACTTAAATGCTTTTTTAATAATTTCTTCAATGTCTGGAATACTTGGTCTTTGTGCAACTTGACAGGTGCAGAGAAATGCTTACATTTTGAAGTTTTCTCAACGATCTCCTCAAAGTTTATTTCTTCTAAATGGCAGCATGAACATTTGTAATAGCAAGAGGAAAAGTAGCGGTTTCCTTTAAGCTGTGCCTTATAACTGTGTACTATATGATTTAGATGGGAAATGGAACAGGTTTCAAAATTTGGTTCCTTAGCACTATGTTTTAGGAAGACATGCAAATATCAGAAGCTTCATATATTTAGGGCAATACGTAAAGATTTCAGAAACCAGAAGTAAATTTTTTATTTGTTGGCAACTGGCAGTGGTGAGTTCAGCAAAGATTTACTGTAGTTACTAAGTTTCTGATGAACAGTATTTAGAAGCTGTAAAACGGCATAGCAATTTAGTATCAACTCATAAAGTAATTATTTTGAGGCATAGGTCTGCTTTTTTCTTGTTTTTAATGGTATAAAAATTCTTATGTTTTGCTCAAAATGACCACTGCTAGCATAGCTGTTTCAGTGTTGCCTGAGTCTCCCTGGAGAAGTGCAGGTATCCATAACTGAGCTTGATAGTGTTTATGGGTTTAAACTAGGGCCTTTTAGATTATAGAAAGAGTGGAGATTTCTATCTTTCAGTATAGTATCAATATGAGTTTCCAGTATTTATTTAAAGGTAGTATTTACCTGATGTGAAAGAGTATATAGCGAAGTTTGAGAAGAGTAGTAGTAGTGAACAAAGCTTTCCATCAGAATGAAGGATACCAGGAAATAATACAGAATCACAGAATCACTGAGGTTGGAAGGGCCTCCTTCAGATCGTCTGGCCCAACTCCCCTGCTCAAATGAACTGGAGCAGCTTGTCCAGGACTGTGTCCATCTCCAGGGATGGAGGCTCCACAACTTCTGTTGGCAACCTGTTCCAGTGAGGATGAGAGACAGATTACATAAATGGAATCAAGAGAAATTCAGACTGTAGGTAAGGAAAACCTTTTTCATCATTAGGAAGAAGTGGAAGCAGTTGCCAAGAGAAATTGTACAGTTTCCATCCTGGGAGGTTTTCAAGACTTTACTGCCCAGAGCAATGTGGTGTGCTTTCATAGGTGTCCCTTCTTAGAGCATGAGGTTGGATTTAGAGACTTCATGGCAACCCTTCCCACTTAAGCTTTCCTAACTTGATCCAGTTATTTTCCTGAACATATTTCTGGGAGGAAAATGTTTGCTTTTTAGTAATCATTTGTTTTAACTGATTAGTCTCAAACAGCTGTATATGCTGTAATTCAGTAAGAAATGCTACTTTTTTAGTGGAGCATGAAAATTATTTCAGCAGAAAAAAGGAAAAATGTGTTCTGTTTTTAAATAATTGCTTCTCCTGAAACTTTCAGAAGTCATCTTAAACCCTCCTGCCTCTTCAAGTGTGGCACAAATACTATAATAAAGAAGCAAATTCACTAGATGGCTCAGACTACACTAGAGGAATCACCGTGGAGGTTTCTGCTGTCCTACCATTTGTTTGCCGCAGAGAACTTCCAAACCATTATATGAGAAGCTTCTCTCTGTCAGAAAAGACATATTGAGCATATCTCTGTGTGTGCATGCATTTGCTTCTTCAGTTAATCCTCATCTGTGCCTGAAGCTTGCATCAGTTTTTCTCTAATTAAAAAAAGTCAAAAAACTTGGTAATATTTAACACCTGTATAGGCTTATCTTCAAAGCATCAAGCTTAGTTAGTGAGCATAAAGTTAAATTAATTGCCTTTGTACTTTACAATTGTGATCTTTTTCTTTACAGTCCTTTAAGAAAGAGAAGTCTAACACAATTTCCTCAGTACTGGGTTTTAGTGTATCTCTTACCAATATCTTATTGTTGGTCATGATATATATATTCAAATAAGATGTAACCTTTTAATTCATCTGGTTTTGGAGATGTGATGCTTTGTTCCCATTTTATCTTTGCTGAAATAATTTTAAAATAGTGCTTTTCTTTACAAAAGATGCAGCTGTAAGGTCCATCTGTTCATCAGAAAATTTGTGCTTCATCTTTTTTTAGACAAACTTCACAGCCTGAAAGAAATATGACTACAGTGTTTGGGATGGGGAAGGGTTGTTTGCTCTTCCCCATGGCTTTTGTGACCTTCAGAGGCATGAAAAATGGGCACGTAAGATGTAGTTGAGCTAGGTTTCATAAGGGTAAGGACTACTAGAGCTTCTATTTATAGTTTTCCTAAAATGGCTCAATCTTGGCTTGCCAGGAGACTTGGAGAAAATGAAGTAAAAAAATTAGTAAACATTTCTAAGTATTTATGTTATGTCTTTGCAACATGCAAAAATCCAGTGTGTAGAATTTGAATATCCAGAGGAGCATTCATTCTTCTCAATTAGACTTTTCCTCCTTATTCTACTAATTCACTGCCATACATGCTATTAATTTCTTTGATTCTGCAGTCAGTAAACTACACATGCCGCAGACAAGCTTCCTTTGTTAAACAGTCTTACTGTCTTTCTGGATGAGATCCACTGTATTTACTGAATGAGGAAGGGGTCCTGTTTAGAAAATGTGCCTACGTGATGTACAGTGGACTGCCACCCAGAAATATTTGAGTTAAGGTGGCTATAGTTGCATTGCCCCAATGCCCCCTGCTTGGCAATTATTTGTCAGATAGCCTGGATAAAACCTCACACTGATGTAGATGCAAAGTCTGTGGAAGCTTGAGAGCCCAAGTATCATTGTACCCTACTACAATAAGCACCGTAGGCATACCTTTTATGGGATTAGGTAACTAATTTGTGGCCTGGCATAGAGGAGCAGAGGGGCTAAACTGCAATTGTACATCGCTTCTATAGCACTTCTCTGTAGGTATTTCTGTGATGCGATCTCTGCTCAGTGAATACAGTTGTAGGCTGTGGCAATGCAAAAGTAATGTTGTATGTGCTCGCTGCATAATGCTTTCCCGGAGACTTTTATCTTAACACCTGGTTTCTGAAACTTATGCTGACAGTAGCAACAGAGGGCTTTGTCAGTGTTTCATGTATTTTTGATCAGTAGTCTATTAGTGAATGAACTTGTTTGTACTAGCTCAAATTGTTAACTTGTTCATAGGTACTCCTTTTCTGAGACCTAGGCTGCCAAAAATGCTATAATTTGTAACTGGGAAGAGAAGTGGCCAATGCAAAATAACTTTTTTTGCCTGCAGTGTGTTAAAGCATAAATACTTTTTTTTTTAAAACATGAATAGAAATGGAAAAAATGACAACAGCTGTTATTGATTAATGGCTGTATGAGTTACAAGTGAATCTTCTTTTGTCTATGCATATGGGGTGTCTTGTGAAACTTTTCTTTTGGATATATCCATCTTGATAAGGTTTTAAATCACATGAGAAATTGTTTCCAAAGTTTATATATGTGACCAGATTTTAATCTAATTTTCTAGACTTTGTGTGAAGGACCAGCCTTGCCAATAGTCCTTGAGGTATTTATTACACCTTCCTATCCAGATGGGTAGGCCATGTGGAAATATATATGCATTACATTTATTTAAATATATTATACATAATTTTCTTTTAATTCCTGTTAGTTTGCAAGCTTGGAGACTAATAAAATGAAATTGAGCTCAAAAATCTGTGCAAGGTATTCACTCTGGAAAGCTTTAATTTTCCCCAGTGAGTGACACATTTGTCTTCTGTCTGCAGATCTGGAAAATTTATTTAAATGTATGCTTCCTCTTTCCTTTACATAGAATTAATGCAGACAAGAATTAGGCACTGAAAGAAAGAGTAAAATCAAATTTGATAGAAGAGTCACAGTTGAGAGCTTGGTGAAAACCTGTCTTTTTCTTACAAAGATAAGAAGAGAAGAGTCATCATAGTATCTTTTACTTATATTTGATCTGAATTTACCATTGTAAGGTACAGTATGTAGATTAAACGTTTGAAGTATCCTTTGGTTGTCTGAAGAGCTATATGAAAATTAGGAGGAGTTAATTCTAGTTAGTAAATACTGCATTCATAACTAGAATTTCTGTATTCTTAAGCTTCAGGATGCATGGTGCTTGCCACAGAGATTAACGTGGCTCTCTCCCCCCACCCCCCTCCCCCCCTTTCCCTGTTTGATACAGTGTTCAAATGACAAACTAGTTTCTCCTGACTATGGGATCATACACATAGTAGGATTAAATTGTTCAATGCATGTACACAGCAGACCAGTATGCTCCTGCTCAGTCTTGCTTGAGGCTTTAAGCTTTCTATGGTTATGAAGATGTTCTTTGAAAATTGATGGTGGAAATTAATTCTCTGTGTGTGTATGTTCCCTGTTACCAAAGCCAGGGGCTAGAGTGGAGGGTGTCCCATTGTAATCACATTTTCTCTTAGGAGTTCCAGCTCAAACTCAGTTCTGTTGGCACTTTTTCCTAAGAATCCCTTTATTTCAACACCTTGCCTCAACTGAGACCCTGTTTCTGCTGCTCACTTCCTCCTGTTCTGTCTGGACGCTGTTGTCAATGGGTGTTTCTTGTAATTTGTGTGTTCCTAGATGGTTTTATTAGGCATGGTTGACTACAATGGTTATCTCGTGCTGTCCTCATGAAAGCAAATCCTTTTGTGTTGTGATGAGAATTTAAAATTTACCCAGATAGGTCCTTGAATATGGAAAAGGCTTATCTTCAGAGAGAAGGAGGTACATAGTAGAACTGCCAAAGCGAGGATGTTATTAACCTGTTTCCTCTAAAAGATGGGACAAGAGAGGCAAGAGAGACCAAATTAATTTTTCAGAGAAGAAAAAGCACACATTTACTTTTTATTGTACACTGAAGTATTCAACAATAAGGAGCACTCCTGACAACCTGGTTTATGCAGTTTGACTGCTTACCAGGCTGTGTGTTTGTGCACTGTAGTCCTTAGCTCTTGTATGCCTGACTCAAATGCACGTTCCGCAGGTCTTCCCCTTCTACCCCAGTGAGTAACCTCTATCAACATTTCAAGGGCAGATTTGCTAGAGAAGAAATGGGAGGCTCAAAAGGCAATTTTTGATAGGGTATTTAAATTTGGTAGTCTCCAAAGTCCTTAGTTCCATCTATTTCTTGCTTGATAGGATCTTTTAAGTAAAACTTTCCTATGATGAGTACTTACATCTTCAGCTTTCATTCCTGCTGCTCAAAGATAAAATACTTTTCTAAAAGAGCTAAGGTGGCTTTGCTGCAGGAAAGAAAAAGTTAAATTGTTTTAAAGACACATGGAATTTCAAGTAGCAGTATCTACATTATTCTGAAAGATCATTGTAATTAAGCCTGGAAACCACATATCTCCTGCTGTTTGTATTTTAATAAGATTTTTTTTTCCTAGAAATGAATAAACAAAAGCCTGTTGAATAGATACATAAAAAAGTGTCTTCCCATTCTTCCTCCCCTTAAATTGTCATTAGATAAATCAAATTGTTTGAAAGTACATGTATGAATATCTAAGGCATGTGTGGGTCACTATGTTGCTTAGACTTTCAAAGCTATTTGCACATGTGAGCAAATACTAGCATTTCACATTAAACGGGAACTACATTTGAAGGTGGCCCATGACTTGTGTAGTAAGTGTAAAACATTGCTGTTAAAGTGCTTGGTCTAGTCTGTTACAAGAAGTACCCATGTATTGTTTTCTATTATTTTTAAATAACTCAGCTGACATAATTTCTGTTGGAAGATCCTCCTGATGACTTTTCGAAAAATAACATTTGGTCATTTTTTTGCCAGATGAATGTAAAGCAGTGGAACATTGTGAAGCATATAAACAGAGGCAAGCATATAAACATTGCTCTAGTTTCTAGTTACCACAGGTGCAAAGACTTTGAAGCTTCTTAAAGCTTTCTCTCATGCTAAAAATCTTTTACTTAACCTTGTAGCTGGTTAAAATAAAAGAGTACTTAACAGTTTTTTGTTTTTTTTTCTATTCAGTTGCTTAGAAAGATCTTCCCCTTAAGATGGGGAACTAGCTACACTGAAGCAATATAGAGACCCACACTGTGTTCAAATGTAAACAATCCAGGGTGAGTAAAGGTGCTTTATCCCAGTTTACATACGCCTGCCTTTTTGATTTTCTTTCTAATATTGAGGCAACACTATAGCTAAGAGGACTCTTGCAATGATGGCTGTGCCATAAGAAAAGGCAACCATCTGATGCACAGCAATAGAAAGCTATTTCTGAAAACAGCTGGTTTTGATTTTGATCACATGGGATGCAAGTCTGCCTTTGTGAAGTTTTTTATCAACTCTGCATGTTAATGAAGGCGTTCACTACTTTCCAAGAATGCTAAAATATACTTAAGTAGTTTTGATGCTAGAATTTGTGAAATGTTTATTAAATAAAATATTAATTTGAAAATACCCTGTCTAGCTGCACAAAGCTTAAAAGTCATTCTTGTGAAGCTAAATGTTGCTCTTAACAGTTTCTCCTTGGTGGTAAAGTTTTTATGTAGCGATTTTATTTTTTAATTTGATCATTCTAAGTTAGGCAGAATTCTGAAAGGATTATGTAGAAAACAGCTTATTAAAATGGAGATATATAAGGAATGTCATTATTATGCATGCCTCTGTCAGCATCAAGTGCTGGAATTGCAACTGGTATTTGAGATGCATGCTTTGACCTGAAGGAAGCTTTATATTTTTACTCAGATTATTTATAAGAACAAAAACCTAAATTGAAGTCCCTTAAAAATGATTTGCGTAACCATTAAAAATGTAAAGAAAGCTTATTATTACAACACCTGCAGTATTTATGCAGCACCCAGTACACTATGTATATTGGCTAGAAAGATCTATCTACCTCTGCAGATAATGTAGCTTGCATAACTGATGCATAGATGTGGCACTTAGGGACATGGTTTAGTGGTTGGACTTGGCAGTGCTAGGTTAACAGTTGGACCTGATGATCTTAAAGGTCTTTTCCAATCAAAATGATTCTATGATTAAGAGTCATGAATCCATAACTGGGAATTGAGAAAATGCAAAACAAGGCAGTTGCATCTCCAGCTGAACTAGTCAAGATACAGGGCGTACCTAGCCTGAGGAAGATGTGGACTATTTACAGATTGATTTGTTGACTTTATGTAATGTGTGATTGCTAACAGCACTTTGTCTATAAAAAAAAGTAGAAATAATATTGCTTCAAAATCTGAAAGCATAAAGTGTCATTTTTCCTCCTACTCATGGTTTCACAAGAAGATTCACTTTTTGAAAACAAGAAGTATGGTTAAAACATATTTTTTAAAAATGCAGTCTTTTGACATACAAGACGATTTGATTGTTGAAAAAGTCAATTCCACTTGACAGAAAGAATGGCCAGAATTTTTTTTCTTTGGATGGAATTTTCTAGGAAGAATTGAAATTAGAAAGTAGGTGTTGAGAAATGCTGTTTATTCTGTTATGTGCAGTGTTTCATAATAGCTTTCATTATAAAGCAGTGAGGAAAGTTAAGGGTAAATTCCTGTGTGGGAGAAGGGACATATAGACTTTCTAATTCCTTTGCTATATGCTGCTATGCAACATGTGGAGCATTGCAGTACACAGTGGTTGTTCTAATGCTTTTTAGTTTGTTGGGGATCTCAACAGAAGATGTTTTCAGTATATCTGTGTATATGTCTGAGCATGCACATGTAACTCTGCAGGAGTTCAAAAGAATACAGTTAAAAAGAACAGTCTAAGTTATTCACTACTAAGATAATACTAGAAAATAAGAATATTTAGTCATGTGTTGGAAAACAGGAAAAGAATGACCGTTTACGTTGTGAGGGACATCATAACTGTACCAGTGGTGCCTCCTTTTGTGCTCAGTCTAAACTGGCACACATTAATCTCTGCGAGTTTGGGGCTAGCTGATATAATCCCCACTAAGTACTGCTGCACACGTACCCAAATGTGTGGTGCCTATGCGCCAAGTTCTATGTAGTGTGTGAACATACCTAACCTGTTGGATAACATAAAAGATCTGTTTTGTTCAACTTTATCTTAAATAGGAGTGCTGAAGCACACAGTAATAAAATAAATTCTCCTCACTCATCTCAATGACTTCATGGGACAGGAGAGCTGGGATGGTGGGATTTTCAGACTTTTTCTTGGGCACTCTGGTTTGCTCTCACCCAAGTTACTGCAGTTCTCTCTGTGAGTCTGTAGGTAGCCAGGAAAACCTCCGCTGAGAGTACTGGGCAGGCACAATATGTTTCACGTTGTAGGATATACTTCATATTGCAGTGTGTTGTGGTGCCAGGTTGGTGTTAGCCTCTCCACTGAGGGCTGGAGTGCAGTAAGTCAGAAACTGGTTGTAAAGTCAGGACTGGTTGTAAAGGGCTGCTGGGGACATATGCAAATGTGCCCAAGGTAAGAGCTGCCTTGGAAGCAAATTTGTGGTTAAAAAAAATTGGTTTGGAACTGTGTGTTCATTTTAAAAACGGTGATGTCTGGCTATACAAGAACTGTAAAATTTGTAGTTTATTGGTGTACGTATGAAGGCTGAAAACTTACTCTGAAAGAGAGATTAAATGGAAAGAGTCATAAATGAGTTACTTTTATTGTATTTGGAAGATTATGCATACCTTATGTGTAGTTTATACTTGTTTGGTTTTTTTCAGTCTTTAAGTAGTAGTGAATCTTGAAAGGAATGTGCTGGGCATGGATTTTGGTTGATTGTGATGAGAAGGATTTGGATAGATCCTTTATTTCCACCTTTCAAACAACAGCAACAAAGTTTATTCTTCCATTCTGTCCACTTGCTCTCAGTAGATGTAGTTGGCTGTTTAACTTCTCTAAAGTTAATGTTGTGGTGTTTCCCAGAGCTTTTGCTATTTATGCAAGCCTGTTTTGGTCAGTACTTATTTTTTGTTTTTGTTTTGTCAGCAGCCATGCAGCAGGTCCTGGATAACCTGACTGATCTGCCGACATCAACAGGCGCTGAAGAAATAGACCTGATTTTCCTTAAAGGAATTATGGAAAACCCTATTGTAAGATCACTTGCTAAGGTATTTAAACTCGCTGCTCTGAGAGGGCTCTAGGAATATTTTAACTCTTAAATTACTGTATGAACATTAAGTATGGATTGAGGTATTAACAATGTCTTTTATGTATGGTACATCTTGTTGAAAGACTTGAAGGAGTTCTTGAAGGTGAAGATTTGGTATAATGTAATTTCTGCGCATGCCAATTTATTGTTCTATGGAAGAATCTAGAGGAAGAAGTAAAATTCAGAGACTCCAGAAATAATGTGGTAAAATTATTTATGAAGAGAATGTCAAAAATACTTGAAATGAGAAGCAGCTGGTTTTAATATAGTCTCGTGACCACTGTTGTGTGCAAAACCCATATGCCTTCTGACTTTTAGCATTTTTGCCAAAGATGAAAAGTGAGAGCAATAACCTTCTTTCCCCCATGGCGTAAACAAGTTTTCTTTTTATCTTTGGCTCAAAACAACTTTCTGATCAGCCCAGTGACATAGTCTCTCCATGCCCTTTCCTGGATCGCAGAGTAATTGGGACCTTTGATTGTCAGCTCTCTGAGACATGGGTTATCCTTAGTTTTGGTCTTGTATTATGAAAATCTTTTATTTATAGATGGTGCATATTTATAAATATGTAAGGTGATATTTTAAAAAAATCTTGAGACTCTGTAATTAAAATTTAGTAGGAGATGCAGTCAATAGTGCACAGCACATATTCTTTCTTAATCTTACGTCATAAAAATAAGCTCCTTTCATGAGGAAAAAACAGTTGTAGCTGTCTCTTTAATATGAATAGACATCTGAAAGCAATGCCCTCTAGGCAGGCATGAAAAAGCTGTAAAGCTAAAGGATTGTCGTGCAGGGATTTTGCTCAGTATAAAAATCTGGAAAGCAAAACTTCTCATAAGAATTCATATAAGAATTTACTTCTGTTTAGCTGTTCAAAAAATTGGTTGTAAGTGGAAGACATTGCATAGTGATAAACTTAGAAATAATGCATGTGTCTCATCTCTAGTGAGATGACTGCAGAGGGAAAGATTTGAGTACTAAATTTACTAGAGTAAGTAAAAGCATTTCCAACTTCAGTATCTGCTGCATACGTCATCTTTAATTTAATATTTATCATGAAGAAAATGCTCATTGCAAAGCATTTTTTCTTAGCAAGAATTTGTGCTTTAATGGCCAATTACAATTATGTGGAATTTAATGACTAGCAGATGTATAAAAGTGCTTGTAATGGAAACAGACTCTTAACTATAAAGTTGCTTTATCTAGAATGCTGAAAGGTTTTAATTGTACTCATATGGCATGACCTCACTCATATTTTCTTTTGTAATTATTTTGGAATTAAACCCAAAAAGTCAGTCCTAACCAGCAGACCTAAATAGGGACAAGATCAAAACGACAACAAGCTTCATGAAGTATATGTAGTTCATGTATATCCATTTGTCTCTAAAAATATATAAAACTTGTTTTTCTATTAGAAGAGCTAGTTTTAACAGAATAGGCAATTCTCAGTAGCCCAAAATGGTCAGATTATTTAAGCAGATTCATTTCAGACCAGGCCAGAAATGTAAAAGCTTTTTCATTTTCCTTTATTAGTCCGTTCTTAAGACCAATCATTATGAAAAGTATCCCAAAAAGGACAAAAAGAAACTTAGGGAAATGTGCTATGAGCCATACAAGCTTATTTTTCCTTTTCAGTCCTTAAATAAATGAAGGCAAGCAATAAGCATAGTAGGTAGCTTATAATATTTTGCAATGCAAGATACGGCTAATCTTTTAAAATTGCATTAAGTTCATTTCACAATTTTTCTGTCAAGAATAAAGACATCAGGGTAGAAATTACAGATCTTTTTTTCAGGTAGGGTTCTTTTACTGTACCTTTCCATTCTTCAGTGGGTGGTAGGGGAAAGAGGAAGTAACTATAATCACATAAAATGCATTTTCCTGTCATTTACTGACATTTATGCTCAATCCTAACTAGCTTTTATAATTGCTTTTTTGAAAGCAGTTGTTGAATTTGGAACATGCATGAATTTTACTCAGTTTTGTACTGAACTGTCTTATCAAAATTCTCTTCTTCTGGATTGTTAACTATTCTTTTTGAACCTCAAAATTTTATCTTCTTTTTTGCATTCACAGTATTGCCTTTAGTATTGTAGCATAGCCTACAGCATACCAGATGAATGCCTAACCCAGATCAAGGAGACATTTTAGGAGTAATCTATGAACATTGAGTCCTGTATTTAGGACGTCAGACTGTTGGAGGCAAAAGCCTTACTATTTCAACGTTTGGCAAGTATGATAAATATCAAATAAATCAAAAGACTCAATTCATTATCACTATTTCTGAAATGATTAACTGAACAAAAAAATAATTGCAATATCAAAATTAGCTATTCCTTTTTTTCTTTTTTTTTTTTTTTTTTTTTTAAATTATTTGTACCACTCCCTATCCTGCTATTCCCCATATTACAGGGTCAGAAGTTGTTGACTGATAAACTTTCTGTTTCCCAGGATATACATGACCTTGATTTTGGAGTGAAGGGTGAGGATATTTGTATTTAGAGTATACTCTGTGTTAGTGGTAGTATTTTAAAGAAAATGAGTGAGAAAGAAGGTAACCAATATTCTCTAATCATATAAAGGTTTTGCAGTTAGAGTATGTTTAAAAGTCAATAGATTTATGTTTTTACTTGCTGTGAAAGAAGTAAACTTTAAAAGAAGGATATTGTTTACTGCACATATATACAAAATAGCATTCCCTTATTAAGGAGAATGTGTGTAGGTGCCAAGCTTCCTATGACTTTGTAATTATGGTCATTTGGTTTGTGCGTGTTGGTGCTGGGGAATGTTTGAAATGCCTTTCTCTGTGTTAAGTTAGCTTTTTCAGTGTTTGATCATCAGCCCTGCAGAAATACCATTTTATAGACATGAAGTAGAATTTAATACTCAGATGATTTCAGGAAACAAAGCTTTCTGGTTTTAGCAAAATTCTATTTTAACATCTGTTTTGAAGCACTAATAAGCAAGTAGATGTGTTGTGCATACCTTCAAATCATATATATGGGAAGTATATATAGATGACTCCCAAATATCTCTGTTATTTGTTATGTTTTTACATGCCAAAGTGATTGTTCTTTCTTGAACTTCTTGTTGCTACAGTGCTGTAAATAACTCTTAATTGTGTTGAGAATCTTAGTTAGCTTTGGCCTCCTCTTATTCCCTGATTTTATGGTACAGCACTGCCTGTAATAAATGAGCGAAGCATTCAGATTTATGAGATATTTCTCTTGCAGCTCAAAGCTGCTACCTTTCAATGAATTTAAGTATCTGCAGTGTTTAGGAAAAGATTATGTCTGCAGCAATAGCTCTAGAAAGAGAGAAAAGTTACCACAAAGTGGTTGAGGTTGGAAGGTACCTCTGGAGGGCAGCTGGTCCAAGCCCTGGCTAAAGCAGAGCCACCTGGAGATGGTTGCCCAGGGCCATGTTCAGACAGCTTTTGAGTATCTCCAAGGAGGGAGACTCCGCAACCTCTCTGGGCAAACTGTGCCAGTGCTCAATCAGCTTCACAATAGAAAAGTGTTTCCCTATGTTTAGACAGAGCCTCCTGTGTTCCAGTTTGTGCCCATTGTCTCTGGGCCTGTCACTGGGCACCACTGAAAAGAGCCTGGCTCCGTCCTCTTTGCACCCTCTCTTCAGGTATTTATACACATTGATGAAATCTCCCTGAGCCTTCTCTTCTCCAGGCTGAACAGTCTCAGCTGTCTCAGCCTTTCCTCAAATGTGAGGTGCTCCAGTCACTTCATAATTTTTGTGGCCCTTCACTGGACTCTTTTCAGTATGTCCAGAACTCTACACAGTATTCCAGGTGTGGCCTCACCAGTGCTGAGTAGACCTTGACCTTCTGACAACACTCTTCTTAATGCAGCCCAGGATACTGTTAGCTGGCTTTGCCACAGACTTTTCTTTGGAATTTCCTTTAGTTACGCAGACTTTCCTTTAGAATTTGCTGTTTTGAAGGTGTTTGAATGAGAGGAGCCTGAGGTAAATGCTTCTGTTGCAGACTTTTTTTTCTGAGCAAATCCCATAGTTCCTTTTTGTCCTTCTTCTACAAGAGGTACTTGTAGTGGGTGCTGAAGCAGAAAAGATGTGAGGCACTCTACTGTTCAGAGAAGACTGTTTGGTGTATAGAGCATAGAGGTTATAGGAAATAAGGACATACAAGCATCTCCTGACAGATGCTGCTTATTAAGTTTGTTGGGTCATACAGTTAAGCATGCAAAAATCCTTCAGTAGTTATAAAGACAAAATATACAGATTATACTATATGTAATTTTTTGGGCTTTCCTGCTAAAGATTGCACAAAGAAATTAATTAGAAGGTTTATAAATTAGAACTACTTGAAACTTATTTACAGTATAGTCTCATATTTAATCTTACAGGCTCACGAGCGACTGGAAGATTCTAAACTTGAGGCTGTCAGTGACAACAACCTGGAGCTGGTGAATGAAATTCTTGAAGACATCAGTCCCTTAATAAATAAAGATGAAAATATTGCAGAACTGGTTGGAATACTCAAGGAGCCTCATTTTCAGGTGCCACTTTTTTACTGTATATTGCCAACTTACTGTATCAGTGTCCACATGTGGATCTAGGAATAATAATGAAATAAAACCTGAACTGTGGCAAACTTTACTATGTAGGATTTTACTCCAAATGAAAGGTAGGGCAGAAGCCATGTGAGGTTAAGAATGAGCACAATTTTATTCTTTGATATCACCTCAATAATATCTTCAATCATTGTATTAAAATCCACTTGAGTTTCTGTTATAAATCTTGGACAAATATCTACTTCCTATATGACTCTATAACAATTCCCTGAGGACTTCATCCTTAGCATTTCCAGGTGATCTCAGTTCCTGATACTAACCATTCTGCACTTCAGTTCAGCTGTTGGCATTCATACTCAAATGTAAGATGTACAGTTTGCAGAGTGAAGGAACATGATTCTTCTATGGTGCACTGCAGCTTGAGACTCTGCAACCCTCTCACTGTTGCTCTAATTAACATAAATGAAGTTTTGATATACGCTTGTAAAAAGCAGATGTTTTTCCACAGCTGCCATTCTATTACCAGCTTCTGTACTGACCCTTGAAGATTAAGGCTTGGTAGATTCTGGACTTTCTAGGCAGGCTTCAGCTGACTTTAGTACTAAGCTATAGGTATGCTATAGAAGAACATAAGCCAACCTTTTGCCGCAGTATAAATGTACTTCTTTGGTCAGACAGGTATAGAACCAGACATTTTTTGGGTATATGAGTTTAAACACATGTTTTTTTCCCTAAATTTTCAGTTATGCGTTATACAAACATAGCAGTGAGGTGCATTCCTGTTTAACATGGATAAACACTGGAAATGCTGTCAAGCTGTGGCCTGTTGGAAGCAGGAACGCTTTAAGAGCTCAGCTTTTGAGTTAGAAGCTATTCTGAGTGCTGACAGTTCTTCTGTTTTTTCTGAAGAGCAGTATGTTGGCCTCCCTTGTGCTCTTATTTGTCCAGAAGGACATTGTAACTAAGGGATCAAAGACTGTGATTTGGAGACTTACTGGTGAATAAACCTTCAAATCAGTCTTTGATCCCTTAGCAGCAATTGGTACTGGAAAAGGAGAGCATGAGTTTGGAGGAATTGGTAGTTAAAATGCAAAAAGATAGGAATTGAGGGTCAACTGGTGCAGTGACAGACCCGACAAGTTCCATTGTGTTAGATAAAGAAACTAAAGCTGACAAGTGGAAGAGGATGACTCAGAAGATGAAAAGGACTTAAGTGAAGAACTGACTCTGAAAGGCACTGTAGTGACGACCTCTGAAGAGAGATGGCAAAGACCAGAGACCAACTAGGCAAAGAATCTTTGTGGTGGAGACTAGATATTACCTGTAGGAGACTGAGATCAAATAAGAATTTTAATTAGGGTGAGTAGCCAATACTAAGGGAAACTCAGCATTCATTCTTGTTCAGTGGTTATATTTACAGAGAGGCACAGCATGATGCTGGTGTCAGTTACTCCGTTAGTTCAGGCTTAAGAAACTTACGCATTTAATCTAAAAGTTCCAAAGTAGCTAGTGAACAAAAATGCCAATATTTACACTATTTCTTGTACATTTTTTGTTATTTGATTTATAAAGAGCAGACTTGAAATTGCATATATACTACCTTAACTTTACAGTTTTGTTCTAATCTTCTGTTAGTACTTCCTAAGTGTATGTTAAAGGTCCATTTAACAAATACCTCTTCTGTTTTCCTTCCCTGTCCCCAGCAGTGGGTATCTGGGGAAGACTGTAAGGCTGGGACAGGCCAACAGTGATAATCATCCAAAAATGTTTTGTGAGGATTTGGTGATTGGTTGCTCAGGCTTCTGTGTGAGAAGTAGTATCATCCACCTGTGGTGGTGTTCTCTTCCATCAGCTTGTTTGGTTGTTTTTTTGAATCTATGCAAAAATCTGGCATTCACATCCTCCCCCAGCAGAGTGGAGACTACGCTGGTTTGGTTTTGAGACTGTCTCCTGTCAATTTCACTTAATATCCCCTTGCTCTTGTGTAGGAAGAGAGTGAACAGTTTTCCTTAATCAGCTTTTCCATGTTACTCGTCATCTGAGAGACCTCACTGTATATGTATGCCTGTCTGTCTCAAATAAAAAGATGGGAAGCAAAGCTGTATAGAGCTTCCCAGAGTCATTCACAGCAGTATGGATTTATGAAGAGGTGTCATAATTTCCGTTGTGTCTCCTACTCATTGCTTAAAAATTCCTAGTATTTGGTTTGTCTTTTTAACACCCAGTAAATAGAATAGAATAGTTCATTTGGAAGGGATCTACAATGATCATCTAGTCCAACTGCATGACCACTTCAAGGCTGACTGAACGTTAAAGCAGGTTATTAAGGGTATTGTCCAAATGCCTGTTAAATGTGGACAGGCTTGGGACATCGATCACCTCTGTAAGAAGCCTGTTCCAGTGTTTGACCACCCTCTTGGTAAAGAAGAGGTACCTCTAGGCTTGGTAAACATAGAAGTGGATTATTTTTTTTGGTTTGGTTTTGTCCTGTTGACACCTCTGAGATACCACTTCTGAGTCTGTCAGTTAATGTGTTAAATTAGGATTGTATTTTCCTTGCAGTCTTGTGTTGAATTTCTTTGCCTTGTTCTCACTCTCTTGCCCATGAGTTGCTCCTGCAGGTTACAATCAGTTGCTTTACTCCTTGAACAGTTTAGCAGCGTCAGCAACCCTGTCATTTCACTTCTCAGCGCCATTTCCTAGATCACTTATCTGACACGTTAGTGTATTGGCAGATGTAGAATTGAGCCCAGATGTCTGTGGGAAATCCTCTGGTGACATGAATTGTGAAAACGAATCCTATATTCCTGGCCCAAATTTTTCTGTCTTTTAACCAATATTTTCCATCCATTTGAAAGCCATACTGCTTATCCTATAGTAGCCTTTTTTTTTTCTTTTCCCTTTTAAAAGGCTATGATAAAAGATTCTGTCAAAGCTGATGCATTTTGGAAATTGATCTATATTATCAACTGTAACTGCCTCGCTGCCATGCTTGGTGACTTTTTAATGGAACTTAATTAGATTTGAGAGGCATGATTTCCCTTTATTAAAACATGTTGATGCTTTCCCATGATCTATTTTGTCCAATCATTCTGGTTTTTATGGAAACTTTTTCTAATTTGTTTAGTATCAATATCAGACTTACTGGTTTGCAGTTTGTTGATTCTTCCTAGGAACCCAGTTTAAAAATTCATGTCATGATTATTGCATGCTATGAACAAGATTGCATACTGCTTCTTTCACTATACTGTTGGGTGAGTCATGGGTATGGAACAGAAATAAGCTATTTCTACATCTCCCTACTTCGTTTGCTGCAAAACCTGAATGGTACAGAAAGAATTAGGTATGAAGGGAAAAGACTATTTGGTGGTTAAGATAGTTAAATGCTGCCCTGGAGAACTAACCTATTGTTCACTCTGTCAGAGCTGGAGTTCATTTAAAAAAAAAAAAAAAAAAAAGTCTGAAGCAGCTTTAACTTGTAATTTTTTTTTCTTTTCTAAGTGCCTGTTGTGAGGCCTTCAGTCTCATTTGCAGAAACAATGAACAATTTTGGCTGCTGCAAACAGGGAAAAAGCAGCTAGCTACTTACTTTTAAAAAGTATATCTGCTGTAATTCAGTTTGGAAGCCTAAAATTAGGCTGTACTTTTCAGCCCTTAGTTTTGTGCTTCCATTCCCCATCGGGAGGCAGACAACAAAGACAACCAAGGCCAAAGTAGTATCATTTTGATTAAGTGTTTTTATTTAACTGATATTGTAGTTAAGATCATTCTAGAAGAGCTTCTAGGAAAATTTGCAGACCAAAATGTGGATATAATATTCTTTCTAAGGCTTGGGGAGGCTATATATCTCTCTGAAAAGGAAACAGAAATTAACTAAATACTCAAGAAATAAGTGCTATCTTTTCTGCCTCATTTGGTGCAAGCAGTCATATTCCAACATCTGCAAGAAGAGACCTGTAAGGAAGAAAGGAAAAATACAGTGTCATTTGCAATTTTAGAAAATTGTAATTTGCATCCTTTCTCCATTTTGGTAAATGTGTAAACAAACCACCTTGACTCTTTTAAAGTTTCATGGACGCTATTGTGTAATTGTTTTAGAGGCCGATTCTGTATTTTACAAAGGAATGGTGCCACTTTATCACAGCGTCATCTTGTAACCTATCTCAGCATCAAGTATCAAATGTGGTATACAAGTCATCAGTGCAATACCTTATTTGAATGTATCATTTAGTGCTGAAAATACTAAATTACTTAATTTCTTTTACACATTTTTACAGAAGATACATTGGGGAGGGACTGGCCTCTGGAGTACAGGTGCATGTATAAAAATACTGTTATGTTTGCTATCTCCCTTTTCTCTTTTCTCCTTCCATTCCTTTCTTTTTCTTCCCTTCCACTAGTTTTAAACATTTCAGAGGTCAAAGTGTGGAAGATACTAAGTTCTTATGGGTTTCACAGTATTGATGGCTGGCCATCAGGCTACTAGGTATTGAAGAGCCAGCTGGCATGCTCACTGCATAGAAAAGGCTCTGGCAAGTCTTGCCAGACAGTAGCTGGAGAGCAGAAGAGAGGGGTGATAAGAGAGGTTGCCTTGAGGGAAGAGGGAGGAGTTGAAAGTTTGCACCATTGGAGTGGTTAAATATGCAGAAGAATCACTTCTGCTGCTTATGGAAGAACTTTTTCGGTTACTTTCACTTTTCCAAGAATTATGCAAGCCATTCATCCTAAATAGTAGATTCTGCTGGCAATAAAATACTTAATCTGAAAAGCAGCCAATATTTTCTTCTGATAGTTAGCTATATAATGGCTAATCGTATCTTTAAAATGTTTCATTTAGAAAAGTGATCTTAAGTTGCCTCCTAGACAGATCTTAATTTATAGGGTTATTTTTCCCACATATTCATGCCTCCTTACCAGCACCCCTGATTTCTCTAAGATTTTAGATGATTTCCTCACTTTTCCAGAACAGCCTTTAAAAATGTCTTTTCACATTAGGGGCCTGTAGTCCATTTAGTAAGTTCTAATATTTAAACAGTGTTACCAGAGAAGACTAATACATATTTACTGCATAAGAGAGAAATAGAAATATTTTAAGGCCTGAAGTGTTTGGAAAGGAGTCCTGAATTCAAGACCATAGAGTTGTTCTGCTCTTGTGTATTCCCCGAGCCCTCCCCCCACCTCCCACCAATTTGTAGTTTAATTGTTCTATTGGATTACAGTTGGAGAAATAGTTATTATATAGGGCAGGCAATGCCTCATTCATAACTTGTATAGATTGTGCTGAGAATTTTTTTAGGAAAAACAAATTTTGAATTTGAACTTGACTTCAGCACTGTGGAGAGCCTTGAATGTTTAATGTTTACTGAATTTTTAATTACTTTTTTTTTT
>VXBL01010529.1:499126-574265 GCA_013400195.1 Aramus guarauna | reverse complement strand
AAATGGCCTGAAGCTGTGCCAGGGGAGGTTTAGATTGGATATTAGGAAAAATTTCTCTACCAAAAGGGTTATCAAGCACTGGAACAGGCTGCCCAGGGAAATGGTTGAGTCACCATCCCTGGAGGTATTTAAAAGATGTGTAGATGTAGTGCTTAGGAGACATGGTTTAGTGGTGGACTTGGCAGTGCTAGGTTAACAGTTGGACTTGATGATCTTAAAGGTCTTGTCCAACCAAAATGGTTCTATATGATTCGACTCTATGAAGTAAGTACAGCCACATAAAACTACTATAAAGAAGTCCATATGTTCTAAGTTTATGGATTACTTTATCACAGTATCTTGCCCAAAGAGGCAAGTTTTCTGCCACAGAATGGTATGTCCATTGTGCAGTATCTCTTGTGATACTGCGAACTCAGAAAGTTCTGCTGAATGCCTTATTCTGGCAACATTGCCGTGTTTGCCATGAGAACCTTTCTGCAGTTGTCCAGTCTTGGATAGTAAGCTGATCCTGTTTATATAAGCTGTATGGAGGAAACCAACCCGTTTTATCATTGTTGATTATTCAGTTCATGTTGTTTGCAGACTTTGGCAGTGGTTTGATAAGTGTTCTAGCACAGTACGGGAAAGGTTAGATTCCAGCGGAGCTCTGGAGTTGCAGGAGCACAGGATATCACTTTTTCTAATACCATAAGAAGCAAGTGAAGTTCATGCAACTATACTTCAGAGATCACTCAACCATATTACTGAAATAAGAAAGTGACTGAGCGACATAAAATGCTGGAGAGTAGTGTGGCAGTGGATACAGACACATGGCCCCTGTTGCCAGGTGGCTTTGTTTAAATGTTCTTCAGGACTGTATGCCATTGCCTGGCTGACTGGAAGCAGCCTCCTAAAATTGGTATAGATTCTTGAGTTTCAGAACTGAGAGTTAGGTATGGGAAGGTAATGTTAACTATGGCTTGTTTTAAGGAAACCAATAAACTGATTTTTTTAAAGAAACCATTTTACAATTGTGAGTAGGAATGTACAGTCCCTGATAGTCCTGCTGTGACTCAGCCATCGTGTAAATAGCAAGAAAAAGATTTTTCTGATTGAGAGATGGTTAAGTACTACTTGAAAGAATTAATGCTTATCCATAAAACTGAGTGAATAAATAGGATCAGAATGTGGAATGGGATCAGATTTAAGAACTGAAGAATCATACAGAGCATGTTAATTTGAAAGGGTTGACACAGAATGTTAGTTTAGTAGTCCTTTTTGACTGTGGATCAGATTATAATCCATCAGTTATATGACTGTTAAGGGCAGGGAGCTGTACAAGCATGGTTATGTGTAAGGCTCCATGAGAAATCTAGTGGTTTGTGGCCAGAAAGTTTGAGAACAATATGTTGTAGCATATGACCAAAAGAGAAAACTGGAAGTGTCATACTGGTGTATCTACCTGGTTTTGTCCGTGGTGATGTGTTAAAATGTGTACTTGATGCTAGTTGGTTTCATTTTGGAAATACAGAAAGATCCAGAAATGTTGCTTGCAAACATTGGCAGAGAGAGATCTGTTCTCCTGGTTTCTGGATTGGATGTGTCTTGGATAATGAAGAATTAGAAATTGCTACCATCTGACAGCTGCTTGATTTAAATAAATGATTGTTTTTCCTATTTAATTTGATTTGGTTTATCTCCACAGTATCAGAGCAGCCACAATAAGCAGCTGTCTTTACAGTCTTAATGGCAGGGGCAGGATTGGTGAATTAGCGTCTCCTTCTAACCTCAAGTTGAAATATTAACAAGGTCATCCTGTAATGGGCCGATTAAAATGACTCTTCAGGTTTGTGACACTTTGAGGGCTTGCATGTTGAGCTTAGCACTAAACCAGTATGGTTGTGCAACTTTTAGGCTAGAGGTGGCTTACAGAAGGATGGAGCAGACTGCATAGCAAAATTGTTACATTTGCTTAAATGTTGCCTGTTCACTTGCTCTGCTTTCTAGTAGTTTGCTGTCTTCCTCTGGCACGTGCATGTCACTGTCAGTGGTAGTCCCTATGGTGTCTTTTTAGCCACTTATTTGACACCAGTGATCTGACTTAAAACCGTGTCTCATCAGATCGCTGTTTGAAACAAAGCTATGTTGTTTGAGGCCTAGTAGGCATCTGCTCTACTTCTTTTCCTCTTTCTGTCAGTGAGGCTCTCTGTGCTATAGGATGCTTTATCTTGAACTACCGTATATGGTGGCTATAGGGTGTCCCTTTTCCTCTTTAAGACAGAAAGTCTCCACTGTCTAATTTCACAAGTTTGATTTTGTTTTACCTGTTTGTATTGTCTTACAAATCTTTTATTTAAATCTTAAAGTATCTTCTATGAGAAAATCAAGTCTAAACTGCATTGTCTTCCAGAGATGATTATACTCATTGGGACCTCCTCCTTTTGCTTTGTATTTATGTAAGCGGTCTTGTGAAAACACCACTAACTATATGTCTGAGTGCTTGTCTTCCAGAAAGCAAATTCTGTCAACTTGGATTGATTTGGTGCTAGAATTCTGCCTTGGCTTTATGCAAGAAGAAAGCACTCATTCTGCAGATTGCTAGAAACCCTTCCACACCTGTAATTATCCAAATTACAGTGGAGGAAAATTTTATTACATTAAACACAAGTATCTAATGATGAGTTATCTTCATTTTTTGTAGTGAGTTGTTTACTTTAACCATTTGCTTGGATACTGTCTCATTAAGTGAAAGACTATTTTAAGGACTTCTTTTTCCATCTTCTTCCCTGCAAGATCTCATATTCCTCCCAAATTTATTACATTTCTCCTATAATTCCTTAAGAAGAAGCATTTGTATTTACAAAAGAGAGCGTATTTGCCAAGACAGTAGGCTTATTGGCCCATGTGAGTATTTTTATGTCAATTTTTGCTCCATCCCATGTGAAGTAAGAGCTTTATGATCTGGTCCCAAAAGGGCAGATTTCAGTGGTTATTTAGCACTAAATCCTTTTGCAAATGGTTATTTCATGATTTAAAAAATGGCTTTTTCTGTTCCTTTGCAGTCACTCTTGGAAGCACATGATATTGTGGCTTCAAAATGTTACGATTCCCCTCCTTCTAGCCCAGAAGTCAATAATTCTTCAGTGAACAACCAAATTGTTCCAGTAGATGCTATTCGTATCCTTGGAATTCACAAAAGAGCAGGAGAACCACTGGTGAGTAATTGAAGATGAGTGTGTCTTTAATTTAAAGTGTGAGTGAAAATGTTTACATGTGCCTGATTTCTTGCATTACCTTTTAATTATTTCCATTATTATGTTGTGTAATTTAGTGGGTGATAGGATCAGTATTGAGAGGTTGAAATAAGAAGGTATTTGTGTGTTCTCCATCCTGTTCTCTAAGAAATTATGGGATAGTGAATAGAGTGAATGACTTGCTAGCATAACTGACTAACACAACATCAGTTTGGTCCTGATACAAAATGACAGGATTGCATGTAATCAAGAACAATAGAGTCATTGTTCAGGCATATGAAAACCTTGTCTTGTATCACCTGATGCTTATCTGTGTACTAGGAACTCTTAGACTGTAGTAACTATTACTGTCTGTTTTTATTGAGGTAGATAGAGTATCACATAGCTGTATATTTTTGCTTGAGATAATGGTAAAATTAAATTGAAATTCAAACAATGGTAAACTAGGTGTCACATACCTCTTTCAGGGTGTTACGTTTAGAGTTGAGAACAATGATCTGGTAATAGCACGAATTCTTCATGGCGGAATGATAGATCGACAAGGTCTTCTGCATGTAGGTGACATTATTAAAGAGGTGAATGGCCATGAGGTTGGAAACAATCCAAAAGAATTGCAGGAACTGCTGAAAAATATTAGTGGCAGTGTCACTCTGAAGATTCTCCCTAGCTACAGAGACACTGTTATTCCTCAACAGGTCAGTAGCACATTTCTAACAATTCTGTCGAAAGAACTTCTGCTTGGTACTTTATTGCATAAGATTATTTTAAGATTTTGGATTTTACATATTTTCTGTGTTTAATGCTAGCAGGAAGGCTAAAATGTAGATACCTGTATTCACTTTTAAGTACATTTTGGAAATGGGTTTATTCAGTAGATTAATACCACACCTAATATGCCTGCCTAAAGAATTCTAATTGGTATCTAAGATTGATAAGCATTTGTATACTACATATAAAGCATGTTTCTTTGACATCCAGTGACCTCTGATGGCCTAGCCACAGTCACACTGAACAGCAGTGAACTCCATGTGTTTATAACACAGTCGGTGTCCAAGTAATCTGTTTCATAGAATTCAGAAACTTACTGAATTAAACAGATGAGCTTGAACTCGCTGACTTAAGTAGGAACTTGGATGGTGGCTATTCCTTATCCTTTTGGTGTTGCTGGATGCTGTCGATTTCTCCACTGCAGAAGTAATTTGTTGCTCTAAATCAGCAACATCTTGTAAGACACTCCTTCACTTAGTGGGTCTTAATGCCCGTGACTATAATAGACTGTGCTTACATTGAGTAGATGCTGAGGGAATGTGCTGTATTTGGGGCAGGTGCACTGCTTCCTTTGCTCCCCAACCTGGTAGAAAAAAGTCAGAGATGCTTCCAGTCTACTGATGCAACTTCCTGTTTCTTCCTCTGCCTCAAATTTGAATCTTAAGCAGTCACTTACCTTGTTTGTTTTAAAACAGTGAGTTCATGGCAAAATTAATTCTTAAGAGTCCACAAGCCTTGAATACAGTGCTCACATCCTGAGATTTTTTTTTAATATATTTTTAAGTAATTTAAAGTCAGAATACTAATTGAGTTTTATATACTGAAATGCAAAAATGAGTTTTTTGTAATACATTGTCCAAATAGAACAGTTGGCTTTTTATTTTTATCATGAAGCTCCTTCAGCCAAGGTTTGCACTGCTGATTATTTCTACTCTCTCAGCTGGTCTATATCAGGTTTTTTGCATAGATGGTGTTTTACTTGCCAAATGCAACTTGTCAAACTTTTCATGTCAAACTTTTTATGCTATAGGTAAAGACATTGTTTCAGTTTGACAGATAAATTAGTAAGAATGTATTTTATAATGTTTAAGCTTTGTAAATTTTTACACGTTCCAGGTTTTTGTGAAGTGTCATTTTGATTATAATCCGTATAACGACAACCTCATCCCATGCAAAGAAGCAGGTTTGAAATTTTCTAAAGGAGAAATTCTTCAGATTGTAAACCGGGAAGATCCAAACTGGTGGCAGGTTAGTAAAAAGATTAAAAAAATAAAACCCTCCAAAATCTTCACTAGTTGCCTTAGTAAATTCTTTAAATTATGATCTACTTCCATTTAACAGTAGATGTAAGAAAAAATATTTGCACTGCAATCCAATTTCAAGCTAATATCAAGATAACAACACTTAAAATACGAGAAAAAAATGAGTGGTATAAATTGTATATGAAACACTCATTTTGCTGTTAGTACTATTTATTTGTCTTTATTCTTATAAACTGATTTTGGAATGTGTAGGTTTAAGTGAACAATGTCTAGCCAAAACTCTTAGGTGGGCTAAGTTAACTGTGGTAAGCCTTCCCTGACAGTGACTGTGGAAGAAACGAACCCCTTCCTGAGTGCTCAGTTGAAGAGAGAGAGAGAGAGCAATTAACCCTGTGGATTTGAAGAGGGGTGAGAATAGCTACTTGGAGAAGCTGTATCTTTTATTTCCACGGTGGTGGTCAATGTCTGTGAGCTGTAACATGCGTCTTCATAATCACAGTGTTTGGCACTATTTCAAATATTAACAGTTCATCCTGCTTTAAGGTTGTATTTCTACATACGGTCCTTCAGTGGAAATGTAATCCAGTGCTTATGCTATTTTTATTTTTTTTCAAGACACTATGCACGCAATTAAACGTTATCAGTGCCTTTGAAAGTGGGATGAGTGAACCTTTGAGACACTTTTCTCAACTGAGATCCTCAAAATTGCAAGTGGCAGTGGCAATCTAGACAAAGAGTTTAGTGTTATTAATTTCCCTTTCCACCCCTAAATAGGTCATCCTTTGCTAGATAACAAGCAGTAGTGAGCCAAACATTACTTGAGAGCAATATATATATATATGACTTTTTTTAAAGTGCCAAAAATATTTGAATATACACCAACAACTTGCTGAATTCTGTTACTTGTCAGTGATGGTAATAACAGGAAGAAAGAGAATAAAAAGTGTGAGGGAAGGCAGAAAATGTATTACTGCCAATTTAATTAGTTTCAGAAATTAGGTATTCCAAAACTCCGGTGTAGTTTGACATTTAGCTACATGCTGTCTTCTGTATTACTTTTCAATTTCTCTACCTTGTAACTTCTGGGAGTCCAGGAGAAGTAAATCTTAAATATGCGATCAGTAGCAAAAATGAAATGCATTAAACCAGCATAGTGTGTTACAAGTATTGCTATGCAGATCATGCTACTGGGAAGAAAGTTAGTTTTTCCTTCTGCTTTCTAGAAATGCTAGACTGGTACTGAAAACTTGCCAACTATAAAAAATCAGTCATAGGTAAAAGCACATGAGTTGCAAAGCAAACAGTTCCTGTTAGCAAGAGACAGGCCAACCAGTTATGGAGAAGAAAAGTGTAACATTTTGTAACCATGTGTTTGTATGTGTTAAGCTTGCTGAGGATTGAGAGTGCCATGAAATTACTTTACAGAGAATCTTAGCCAAACTTTCATTACCAGGAATACTTAATTACTAAGATTTTAAATCTGTAGTTACTTAGTGCAAAAAGCTTGAAGGCATGATTAGGCATGTGTTAATGGCATTCACTGTGAAATGACAGTTAATAAGCTGCACTGGAACCTGTTTGAAGCAGCTGAAAATACACAAAATAAGTGTACTGTGTACTAGAAAGTTTTGAGGTTTGTCACCTGAGAGTTCAATGTCTGGAGCCATAGATTTCCATTTAGGATTTTGATGCCAAAAGTTTATGGCTATAGGAGCTTACTGACTTAATGGGAAGGAGTAATGAAACTTCCATCTATTTTATTTAAGTTTCCTGAATTTTAATACTCAGCGGCAAGACACTGTTACTGTACGACAGCATTTTAATATGCACATCTGGGTTTGGATTTCCAAATCTCAGTAGTAAATGTATCAATACTCACCACTGAGAAACTCTGGCAGTGTGAAAGTCAGTCAACACCATGTCAATGACAAAAATGCTTCTCACAAGTTACCTATGATTTTTTTTCTCCCCCCCCAGGCTAGTCATGTCAAAGAAGGTGGAAGTGCAGGGCTAATTCCTAGCCAGTTCCTGGAAGAGAAGAGAAAGGCCTTTGTTAGGAGGGACTGGGACAACTCAGGTGAGATTTAATGAATTTCAGGAATAAATTTTGCTCTGACTCCATTTGTTTTGCTTTTTCTGCCTTCATAGATACTAGAAAACCGCTGTGTGAGAATACACAGAATATTGCAAAATGCTGGGGTTTATATTTTGGCTTTGACTGAAGGACAAAGGCTAAAGTCTATGCTTAGTCTTCATAGATACATGAATTGGTTTTGCCACCTGCTGATAAAAAGCTAAATGAGGTGCTAAAGGCATAAGAATTAGCTCTTTTTTTAATTAAGTTTTTATTATATGCACTGAAAGTTAATAAATTAAACATATTTGATGGATTTTTCTGCTGCTTTTTACAAAGCTTTCTAGGAAAATTACTTTTATCTCTGTGTTCGGTTCTTATTATACCATTTGATGTGAATGAAAATAGATGTGATCTCTGGCCCTAGAATGTATAAAATTCTAAAATAGTCCTTGTAAATTTAATTAATCTAAACTTGCATATGTTCATGCAAATAACCTTTGGAAAAACATATTTAACAAAAATGATGAATTTCTCTCGATTTTTATTTCTAGGGCCTTTCTGCGGAACAATAAGCAGCAAAAAAAAGAAAAAGATGATGTATCTCACTACAAGAAATGCAGGTATCTCTTAATATTACATATGAGTCAAAGTTGTCTACGCTTCTAAACTTGCAGAGCCTAGTGTATTCAAAGCTGAAAGAATTGCAGTAAAATATTTGATTCTAAATTTGATACATCAAGTAGTTGTTATGGTTTAAAAGCAATAGTGACCAGTAAAGATATGGTTGTGCTGAGGACATCTTTTGGTAGGTAGAAGTTGGAGAAGAACTGTGTGTTAAAAAAGTGAAAGCTTTGTTGACAGTGTGTTGAGGGATGTTATCTTTCCCCTCTACTTGGAGAGGTGTACTGGGCTCCTCCCCAGTGCAAGAGAGATATGGACATATGAAGATGATGGGGGGACTGAAGCACCTCACATTTGAGTTGAGACTGGTCAGCCTGGAGAAGAGAATGCTTGGGGGGATCTTATCAATGTGTATAGACACCTGCAGGGAGGGTGCAAAGAAGATGGAGCCAGGCTTTTTTCAGAGGAGCCCAGTGACAGGACTAGATGCAACAAAGAACACCACAGGAGGTTCTCTCTGACCATCAGGAAACACTTTTCTATTGTGCAGCTGACTGAGCACTGGCACAATTTGCCCAGAGAGGTTGTGGATTCTCCCTCCTTGGAGATACTCAAAAGAGCTGTCTAGACATGGCCCTGGGCAACCATCTCCAGGTGGCCCTGCTGGAGCATTGGAANATCTTATCAATGTGTATAGACACCTGCAGGGAGGGTGCAAAGAAGATGGAGCCAGGCTTTTTTCAGAGGAGCCCAGTGACAGGACTAGATGCAACAAAGAACACCACAGGAGGTTCTCTCTGACCATCAGGAAACACTTTTCTATTGTGCAGCTGACTGAGCACTGGCACAATTTGCCCAGAGAGGTTGTGGATTCTCCCTCCTTGGAGATACTCAAAAGAGCTGTCTAGACATGGCCCTGGGCAACCATCTCCAGGTGGCCCTGCTGGAGCATTGGAATTGGACCAGATACCCTCCAGAGGTATCTTCCAACCTCAACCATAGTACTGATTATGTATTAACTACTTTTTTCTACATTTCTCAATGTAGAATTTGATCGTCATGAAATCCAGATCTATGAGGAAGTAGCCAAAATGCCTCCTTTTCAGAGGAAAACGCTTGTCTTAATTGGAGCCCAAGGAGTGGGCCGAAGAAGTCTGAAGAACAGGTTTATAGTACTGAATCCAACTAGGTTTGGAACTACAGTGCCATGTAAGTTGCGAGCATTCCTATTGTAATATCATACTTTGAGTCTCTGATTATCTGGAAAATACTTGATGTTTATCGCAGTGATTCAGGGTAGGACTAATTTTGTCAAAGTATAAAAACTGTATAGAGTGGGAAAACAAAAGGTTCTTCATCTTCTCAGACAACAGAACTAACGTGTGATGACAGTGAAAATATTTGTAACTAGCACTTAGATGTTACTGATATTGCAGAAAAACAATTTTTGTATGTGCAGTATTTCAATCTGCTAAGTTTCTTCTGTGTCAGTCACCGTCAGTTACTGAAGGGATTCTAGAAGTCCCTAGTAGTCTTCTGTAATGAACAGCCCATGCAGTTTCTCAGGTCTGCTATTCAGTTCTCCATCTGTAGCAGCACCCTAGGTGTTATAAATTGTTACATTAGTATTAGAAATATAGGGAAAAGCAACAAACTTCCAATAAAACTGAAGTGTTTGTGATCTCCAAGATTTGTATGATAATCTGATGTTTTAATACATCTGGCCTCAAGCCCATGATATTTCTTTTTTTCTTCCTATCAACTTCAGAAAAAAACCTCCTCTCTTACTGAGGTATTGTTTTCTTGACTTCATCCAGATAGTTAGTTTGCTCATTCACAAGATCTTTATTTAACTGCCTCCTCCTGTTTGACTGCTGACCAGCACTACATTATTATTCTCCTCCTGCCACCTGCTTTTCAGAATTTCAAAACCAAACTGTTCCCTTCTGTTTTCAGTGGGCAAGAAGCAGATCTGATAATGGGGGTGGAGGGACAGGTCTGAAAGATAAGTTGTGCAACAGGAGAGAACCAGTCTCTCTCATTTGCTGAATCTCTTAACAGCAAAACTGGCCAGGGCACTAAGAATTGGTATGTGTGACTGGTAACAAAGTTGACTTCTCAGTGTTACTTTTTAAAAGAGATCTTCCCGTGGGAATCTTATTATTTTATATTGGCAAAATAGTAAGGAACTTTTTATTACTTCTAAAATTCTTCATTCCCTTTTAAAAAGAAGCCCTCAAAATTACTGGTTTCTTTAAAATGCTATATAGATGCTTAAATATGTATAAGTAATGCAAAACAGTGTTAAAATGCTTTTACTTGGAGCTCTTGAACACCCTTCAAAGGCATGAAAATTAACTTCTCCAACCTAGCAATCTGACAATCTAATGCACATGCAGTACATAGTTTATTGTATATAGAATGTCCTCTCCTCTTTATATTTAGATTTTAAGTAGGATAATCAGTAATCGTAGTTAGCTTCAGCTTCTTTGATTAGAAGAAAATTCTCCTGGTTATTCATGAAAAAGTATCTGTGGGGTTGTTTGGTTGTGGGGGGGGGGGGGTTTGTTTGTTTGTTTTTATAAATGGCTGAAACGGATCCATTTTGCTATGGGAAAAAGCACGTCCCTCGTGTTTGAGTTCTAATCTAGCAAATGGTGCTGTGTTTGTAATTCAGTGTGGCTAGCTGAACTGTTAAGTCATCTTCTGGCTGTAAACTGTTAAAGCTCATTCTCCAAAGTTTATTTCAAACCGATATGTTGGGGTTTTTTTGATATTGTAATAACCATTATAGTTTTAATCTTTCTGTAGAATCTTGGCTAAAATGAGATGTTCTAGTAATATGTTTATTGCTAACAGCTTCATCATTTCTCCAGGGACTTGAGTTTTCTATAATAATGAAACTGACAGGAATTACTAGAAGGAGGAGAATGCTTTTCCCTTGTATCACCAAGTTGCACCAAGTGGTGATACAAGTATTACCAAAGGGATCCATTCACCGTTATGTTTAATATATTCTAGAGTTCAAATCTAATTAAAGGCAAGTGGTGGGCAGATAATATGGTGATAGGACAGCAAAATCGGTAATAATATTTATATTTTTGTTTGTTTGTTTTATTTTTCACTTTCTTGCTTAAATAATGTCTGCACTGCACAGCGTAGCCAATACCCAGGATAGCTGCTAACAAATTTATCTTACTTTAAAGGGTAAGTTGTTCTGGAAAGCAGCATTAGCTGGCCTCCACTAAGATGCTGCTGCAGTGGCTGGGATTCTTCTGATATTTAAGCTAACTTTCTTTATAGCTAGCTCAGGTAATACTACCCTACAAGGCAAATACAGTGAGCAAAGTATGTGCTAAGGTTTGGGGGGGGTGGGGGAAGACTCTGATATGTGCTCAGTTATTTTCAAAAGTACATTTGGCATTTCAGAGTTCGATTTCCATTTGATTTCCAAGTCAGTTAAATAATTATTTTATTAAGTGAATAATTATAAAGATGATATGAATGAGTCGTGTAAGGTGTGAAGGAGTAATACAAAGGAAATAAGCAAATAGGTGGGTACGCAACACATAGGAAAGAATAGAAATAGAAATGAAGGGAACAGGAGGGGCTGTGCTCAGTTTTGAAACTTATCCTAGAATAATTAATCTGTAATGTGGAACAATTATAATTGTATATTAATGTGTATTATACTCTCCCTAACTTAATAGGAAGTCCAGTCTCATATTTATATTCCAAATATAAAAAGAAAACATTCTATTTCTATTCTAAATTGTTTAGTTACTTCACGAAAGCCAAGGGATGATGAAAAGGATGGGCAAGCCTACAGATTTGTGTCGCGAGCTGAAATGGAGATGGATATTAAAGCTGGCAGATATTTAGAGCATGGAGAATATGAAGGAAATCTTTATGGCACCAAAATTGATTCCATCCTTGAAGTTGTTCAGACAGGAAGGACCTGCATTTTGGACGTGAATCCACAGGTATGTCATTTGTAATGATAGACTACAAGTGTAGGGGTATAATGGTGAAGAGGTATGCCTTTAAATTTGAGGGCTTCTTATCTGGATTAAAGGTTACAGTATCAACTGGATTCTTGCCTTAGTGGCACTTAGTTTTATTCCATCTTTCTAACTCATTCTAACTAACTTAGATTCTGCATGGAAGAGGAGTCTTGCAGAGTAGTAAATAATCTTCTTAGCCAAGGTAAGAATGATGTTCAGCATTTCCAAAAGCAGTGTAGGAGTTTTTAAAATAAAAATAAGAATCTTTGCTTATGTGTTTCTGCCCATTGTAACAGACTAGTTTTGCAGTGCCCCTTAAGTGATGGGCACATATGGTGAGTCATTCTCAAAGTTAGTTGTTTTTTTTCTTTTTATTTGCCTCTAGGCCCTGAAAATATTGAGGACTTCAGAATTCATGCCCTATGTGGTGTTTATTGCTGCTCCAGAGTTGGAGACTTTGCGCGCTATGCACAAGGCTGTGGTAGATGCTGGAATTACAACCAAACTTCTCACTGTAAGCAGATTATTTCATATTTAGTTTGCTTTGAATGGGATGTTCTTAGATCTTTTTTTTTTTTTAGCTTTCATTTTAGATGGAATTTGCTCTGAAATTAATGTCTCTAGGAAAAGTTAGGCAAGACTTTTGCTGATTACTTAGTAGAAGTTGATCAAATACTATGTATAAGGCAGATTGCCTCTTTCTTAAAAATAGACCTCTTACAGAGAAGTGTTGATTACAAAAATTACATGTAATGTGTTGTTTGGGAAGTGTCACCTTTGATTATTTTGCAGCAAATGGTAGATATTTGATGGTGGGAATTCTTATTTTATGTAAATGTCTTTCCTTCACTTTCTCCATCTCTCCCACAAAGTTTTGTTCAGGTTTGTTTTATAATATAGGCATGCTTTAAAAATGGAATCTCTAATCTTTAGGAAAAGATATTGCAGCCTGCATTAAAAAACCAAAAACAAACAACTGACAACAGAATGCAACCAGGCACGTGCTGCACTGAGAATGGCTGGGAGCTGCCAGAGTGAGAAGTGTTGAAAAGCTGCTCTTCCCCTTAAGTTCCTTGGATTTGTCATATAAAGCAAAGTGGTGCATTTTATTCATTAGATCTTTTCTCCTTTTCTGAGACACAGTATGTAGCAGAGGGAAATGAGACATGCTTCACCCAGTGCAGCAAATGATAAATATTCTGCATGGGCATGAACTTTCCCAGCTGCAGGACCAAAGCGAAAGAAGCCAGATTGAGCAGCTAAGAAAACTCTCCTCTGCGTTCAGCCTACAGCTTCCCCATCTGAGAAGACCCATGGGATACTGACAACTCACACGGATAGTGCTGCAGCTTAGATAGTACCAGTAGCTGTATAATGCTGATGGGGCGTTCGAAGCAATGAAACGGGGGGGTGGGTTAATTTCCAGTAAATGTATATGAGATTTTTAGTCTTTTTTTTTTTTCTTCTTTTTTTTTCTTTTCAAACCTGTCAGATCTCATTCTCTTGACCACATAAGAGATTGTCCAGTCCTAATCATGGATTCTGGTTATTAAAGGTTCTAGTATCTCTGTGGGTGCTCCGCCTTTCTTCCTCCCTGCCCCAAATGAACCCTGAATTTTGTGATGCATATACAAGAAGGCAAAGTTAAAACTGTCCAGACAAGTATAAAAATAATTTCCTGCGCTTCCTAATATTTGATTCCCTAAGGGACTTCCTTGCCTTTATTTTACTTGTCCTTATGAATAAAAAAAGTGGATAATGACATTTAAAATACAAGTTTATATATCTTTACAGATTCTAAATCATATCTGTGTACATGTGTATCAAGAGTATGATTTACCATTCATATTCTTGTACTTTCTGAACAAATGAAAAACAAATGTCGTTTAAAGTATTATGTTCTGCTTGCTAGTGGGACTACCTACATTATTTCTAGCATCGTAGGCCATTGCAAGAATCCCGTCTCTTGTGGTGCTACATTTCATTTACTGTGAAGGAAAGGCTGTTCACAAACTTTAATTTTGGCTTTTTGTATTTACAACAGTATCAGGACTTGAAAATAGTACAATAAATATTGTCAAGGGCACAAATCTCTCAACTGCTTACAAAAAAATTGCTTTTGTGCAAAAGTGGAGAGGAATTTTCTAAGAACGCAGGACTAATGAAACATAAAAAAATGCTCAGTGGCAGCACTTCATGAAGGTTTCATAATGCAGGAATATAAATTTCCTGCATATTTTGCAGCTCGTGTCAGAACTAAAATAATGCAGCTGTAGTTTTACAAATGAGGAGCTGATGTCAGGTGAGCAAGGCTGAAATGTAGCCTCTAAAAGCAGTAAGGTATTCTAGAGCTTTATTGAACCAGAAGTGTATCTTTCATTGTCTTTCATTTCATACTTATTGAAATTCTTCTATTTTTCAGGCTTTCTGTGGAAATAATAAAGGGCACAAATATATCTACATAACTGATTGACTCAGTCATTCCTAAAGCATTAATTTTATTCTGATTGGATGGTCAGTTGCACATACAGTTTTATAAGGATTTGCAAAGTCTTATGTTCTTAGTAATCTTTAAAATCTCTTCACTAGGACACCGATTTGAAAAAAACAGTGGATGAGAGTGCACGGATCCAGAGAGCGTACAACCACTATTTTGATCTGACCATTGTAAATGACAACCTAGACAAAGCCTTCGAGAAGCTACAGACTGCTATTGAGAGACTGAGGCTGGAACCACAGTGGGTCCCAATTAGCTGGGTATATTGAGGTTTCTCAAGAGGGGCTTAAGTAACAAATAAAATCAACTGCAGCAACTACGCTAATGTGACGTTGTGTAGATACCGACAATAACCTACAGCACCTGTGCATTTTTACTCTGTGTATATTCAAAAGTACGCTATTCTGAATTTTTATAAAAATGTTGAAGGGAAAGTGTACTTAAATATGTAATTTATTTTAATTTTTCTAACTTTTTACAGATAACCTTTCTATTCATATCACATGAAGGAAATGCGTTTAAGCATTTTTATATGTTTTGATTTAGTACCTTTGCCTTTTTCATCTAAGAAACTTTCATTCACTTCAACATTTACATCTTGGTCTTACATTTTCACTGTGATTAAAAAAAGGATACTTGAAATAATTTTTGTAAAACTTGTTAACGTCAGTGTTTAACTGGTCAAAAGTCTATAGCTCTTACTAGGAAAGAACACTAATTTCTTTGGGTTGTTTTTTTTCTTCCTTAAAAAAGAAATAATTTCACGGGAGCAGAATTTTAAATATTAAAAGCAGCAACTAACACACAGCTCCATTGCTCCAGCTTCTTTTGGCTTAATGTTGCTGCATTCTTGATGTTTCACAAATTCTTAATGTCTCTTGATTTAGACAACTGTTGTGTAGGTTCCCTTATACGTGTCTCTTGAAATAACGCAAAGCAATACCTTGCAAGCTGCTTATTAGGCTGTTTTGGGAGCCAGCCTGTCAGCCCATTATGGTTGAAGCACTGATGGTAGCAAGGTAATTCAGTGCAATTTGAATAGTGGTGAGGTAGCCTGAGCGAGAACCTGAGAACATGGAGCCTTGTAGTGATTCTTAATGTTTAGGATGATTTATTCACACTTGTGCAAACACATTGCTTTGAAAAAAACAAAACGAAACGGCATTTTCTTTTCTTAGGACATTGTTCGATATTTGTATAGTGATCTGTGGCTTAATTTCCTGTGAGATCTAGCTGGGTTCTATATTATCTTTTTGAATATTTGTGTGTAATCAACTGCTGTATTTTTATGAGTGTGATGTAATGGAATTTCTGTGCTTATTGTTATGTTGGTTTTAATTGCATTTTTTATTAGCTAGCTTGTGGATTGGAAGTTTACTGCTAAAAAGCAATGATGTTAATAACTTTTTGTTTTACAGTATATTTCCTTTTGTTTAGTGACAGTACTCCGCTTAGTAGGCTCATTGATATAATTCATATTAGGTTCATCGATCAAAAATTATGCTGATGTACATTTCTGCTTAACAAGAACAAAATGAAAATATAGCTTGTCGCTAAGACTAGCTCTTTTTGTGACCATATTTTATATTACAATGTCAGCTGTTGTATATAGTAACATTCATCATAACTTACCAGGTTAGGTGTCTCAACTGAAGTAATCTATTTGCTTAATTTCTCTTCCATCTGGTGACAGGCACTGGGCTTCTAAATTCTTTTTCAACGCCAAAGTGTGACGTGGAATGCTGTCAAAAGGCAACTTCCTCAGAAGTTTTTCTGAAGGAAAAGAGGCTTAGACACTGTAAAACAGTATTGCTTCCTGGGGCTCTTAAAGACTTTCACATGCACAAGGAAAAGAAAAATGGAGTTGATGCAGTATAGGAAAATTGTAAATCTCAAAAAAACCTCAGAACACCTATATGCTATAGATGATTTTTACAAAGCCTATAAAGTTGGTCGTTGTGGGGGGAAAGGGGCAGGGGGGGCTTAAGATCCCAGTGTATGTGGAAAATGTTTAAGTCGAAACTGCGTATAGCACAGGTAATCTTTGTGGCTCTTAATATTGAGATTTCAGTCTTTTAGAGGGAATCTGAAATTCTCTAAGGAAAATTTGTACCGCTACTTTATTTTATTGTTACACTTTTCAGAGTGCATTTTCTCTGGTTTTGTTTTAAGGTTGGCAGAGCTTTTAAGTGTGGCACCAGCATGACACTTATTTTCCTTTCCCAGGAGACATGTTCTGTGATCTTGTCCCTCAGAGGCTGCTTTGAGAAATGGATCGAGTGTTTTATGTAGCAGCAATGATAGCAGAACCATTGCTTGACTATTTT
The DNA here is from genome assembly GCA_013400195.1 of Aramus guarauna. NCBI lineage: Eukaryota > Metazoa > Chordata > Aves > Gruiformes > Aramidae > Aramus > Aramus guarauna. The sequence goes on along the minus strand of VXBL01010529.1, from coordinate 557,476 downwards.
AATGATTTGCTGTTGGCACTATATGCTGAACGTGACTAAACTGTGTTTGCGTACTGTGTAATAGGAGACCTACACATGCTGTAAATAAGATGTGCTATCTGGACAGCTATGATGCCTTTTCAGTGTGTTAGAAAATACTCTATTTGTGATGCCAAAAGTGGGCTGAGCTCACTCTTCCCTAATGAACGGAATGAGAAGATTCTTCAGTTTCTACACCGTAGTACTTTATATTGCATATATTACTTATATTCATCTTTTGTTCCATAAATTTCCTTAGCCAAATGAAACATGGGCACCAAATTTTAGTCAGGAAAACCTCTCTGCTGCTCCTATTTCCATCCCAGAGATAATACTCTCAAAAGAGCCTCCCTAGTTCGCAATCTCCAACCAGCCATGTATTTGTTAAAGCCTAAAGCTTTAGCTTTCACTGCAGGTTCACGGAGCGTTTTTACATCGAGCAGTTCACACAGTGGAACCTTGTGACTGACCATTTGGTGGTGTGAATGTTGATGCTAGTCAGAAGTACAGTTCTGAAGCAGGAAGAGAAGATGGCTCGCTTAGGTTGCACACGGGTTTTAATGGGATTTCCACATGCAGATTGTTAGGAAAAAGAGCACAAACCCATCTGTTAATTAAATCTTCACAATTGAGACTTCAGATTGGCAGGCATATAATGTTGGAGTGGGGGAAAGAGAGTTGGTTTGTTTTTGTGGTGGTGGGCTTTGTTTTGTCTTGTTTTTTGATATTCTGCTTAGCTTGTCAGTACCTGGTAGGATGACCAGAGTGAGAATGACAGCTCCTTTTTTCAAAAGAGCATTCTCTGAGGTTCCTAGAACGATGGTGCTGTTCTGGTCATACACACGGGAGTGACAGTCTCTAGCTGTTAGGGCAGGCCAGCTCAGGTGTTAGACCTGTACATCGTGCAATTAGGGGAGAAAGACGCTATGGAAGGCTAGTTCTGAGCAAGCGAAAATATTTCATGTAATGGCTGTTTGAAGTATTGGGGGGTGGGGTGGTGTGTTAAAAGAAATAGCATTTCACGTATTTCATTCTGTACTAAACATTCATTTTCCAGCTACTAACAGGAAAACTTTTTACGTTGACTGTTAATGATAACAATAGGTGTGTCTGAGCGAGGTGAAGATGCTGCTAAATGTTTAAGATGTGGTATGTATCACAAGATAAATATTTAAGTAGTTTAGAAAAGTAAATTATCAAATAGTTGTCTGTGTATATGTATGTATGTGGATGGTGAAACAAAAACTGCTCATGTCTGATACCACATTACTAAGCTACCATGACTTAATCCAGAAATGTACCTGCATGTGAGACTTTAGAACTGGTACACTTCTCTACCTGGTTTATTGTGTTTACTAATGTATATTTTTCTAAATATACAGATATTTCAATCTAAAAATTCTATATTTATCTGTAATTTCTATCTGTTTTGGACAGTGCATGAGGTGCTGTAAAATTCTGTACATAGAGAGACTTATAGAAGAAACACTGTAGTTGCCCTGTGAATGAAAAGTTTTATGTAAAAGTACAGCCAGTATGCCAACACCCCTAAGTTATTTCCTTAAATGCACCAAAAATTCCTATAAGTGTGTACCAATCTCAACTTTAATGTAAATACTTCGGTGCGTGTGTACCCAATGAGTACTTTGCTGTGTCTAAATGTTCCACTAGCGGGTCCACTTTAGGTTCTACATCGTGACAAAATGCAGTCAATTAAAGTTTAGTGGGATAATTATAACGGGATGTATCATCTTGCATAGATTTATAAAGGTCTTTCAAAGTGTTCTGCAGATATAAAATTAAGGTAAAATTGGAGCAGAATCACAGACCGCCATAGGCAAGGGAAACCGCATTTATAACCAATGCAGTACCCTTAACTTGCACCGTGTTCTCAGATCAGCGCAGCTCTGTGTGCTTAGCTGTACAAAGCTTTGTGGAGCAGGAGGGCAGAGCAGTTCATTGCTTTTGAATGTGCATTTTATATAAACTGTCATGTCTTGGATAGGTGCAGAATGTGACACTTCTTTTTTCCCAGTCCTCTGTACAATTCTAACTCATTGCATCTTCTAAAATCAAACCTACATGACTTGCTGTGCAAATTGCCTGCAGCTCAGTGTTCAGGAAGTCAAGCTGGGTTTGGTTTTGTTTTGAAGAGGGTGATTCAGATAAGTAATAGGAAACTTTTTTCTCTTTTAAACACACAAGATTCATGGCTAGGCACCCTTGGGGCCAAGCTTTCCTCTCTGCTATGCTTACGTAAGGACCAGTGGAGAGTGATGAAGTAAGGCACCACTCCAGAAGTTGGGATGGTGGTTATTACGTGTCTTGACATGAGCTGTTCCTGTGAACACGACACATTCAGACTTCCTTTACCATCCAGCCTTCATCTGTCATGGTTCTTCATCCAGACTGAGCTTTGAGGCAGATGCTGTTTCTCAATACAGCTATAGTGCCTACTGCAGTAGATTGAGTCCCTGTCCCTCATTGTGCCTGTAGGTACAGCTTTAAGACAAACTACAGGTGGAGGTCTGTGGCATCTGTTGTGCAAATGTATACGGACCATTTGCTTCATGTATCCTCACCCAAATTCTGTAGAGTTAAAGTTCTGTGGTATTGCCAAACTTCCAGATACTGCTTTTGCAAAAGTGGTGAGAAAAGAGTTTATTGAAGTTGAGGTAGTGGTTATTGGGTACAAAGACTTGTAGTCTCTGTGGCCTCTTGCCTTAAACACCCCTCCGGAAATAACCTCCTGGGCCATTAAAAGGATTTTGGTTGCTAACGGTACTTGCTTTTGCTTTCACTGGTGAACTGTCATTAATGAAGGTGGCGAAGTCCAGTCCTGGCCCCACTTCCTCCCCCCACCCCCGGTTTCTTTTCTGGCCTACCCTTCTTGGGTTTCATATATTTTTAACAAGTTTAACAGATGGGAATTGTCTGGGATTCTCAACTGGTTTAACACCGCTTTCAGTCCCAAAACAGATACTTTAAAAAAAAAAAAAAAAAGTGGAAGTACTTGTAAAGGACCAATTTTCAAATTTTCAGAGGCAGCTTTGGTTTCCAAACATACTAAAAGTGCATTCATGCATGTGCACACACATATATAAATGAAACCTAGGGGTAAGTACCACAAGTAATTCAGACAGTATCTGTTAATTTACCCGAGTTCTCCACAGTGGGATACTAACTCCAGACTGTCGCACATTCAACAGCTGAATTCTCCTTCACTTGCTGGTACTACAGCTGGAATTTACCTCTACAGGCTTAAAAATCAAACTCCAGCTTGGTGAAGGCTGCTAAGTGGTTTCACCTCCAAACAGAATTTTTTTTAAAGCAGGGTCTCAGCAATATTTGTATGTTATAGAATAAGTTACATTTAAAGTAAATGTGAATTTTGTTCTCAAAATTTTTAACCCTTTCTTGCTCTAGCTGGGTATGGAGTTTCTTTTGCTGCCAAGGTAGTGGTTGGGTGTGGAATACTTCCCACCCAACCTGCAAGGCTAGAATAGTGACAGGCATCCTGGAAATGCTTTCTCCCATTTATCCTTTTCATGTCACTAGCTCCAGGCTAATGCTTGCCCACACAACTTTGGCTGTCCTCACGCCTGACCCAAGTATTACTCTGGAAGTAGCCAACATTTACCTAGAATACCCTAAAAACCTCTTCCAAAAACTCAACTAACTTCTCTGTTATTTGCCCTTTTGCATGATACGTACCAAAGAGCAAAGGGCATGGCACCATTTGGGGCAGGGGGACAGCACAATTGTTGGCTGCAAAATTTTTTTGGACTGGTTTTTGTTGGTTTAGTTCTTGTACGCAATTATATATGGAGGTAACAGTTGACATGTACTTTTCCCCCTTTGAAAAATGCGTGTTGAGCATTCCTGCCCCTCCCCCACTCCCTCATCATATATTGCCAGGGTGTAACATCGGCGTGCTGCGGTGTAAGAAGGGGCACCGCTTCCTTAGGTTTTAAAATACAAGAAAATTTGCCGCTCTCCCACCTCGAAATCCCTGTAAACTTAACTTAGTGAAATGTTTGGATGTAAATGTGAATTAGAAGTCTGTTGCTGTGCATTTCCTTACCTTGCTGCTTCTTACAACTGTTTTTGCCTATTGGAAGCTCTTGTGGTTTTTTTCCTTCTACAGGATATGAAATTAAACTGGATTTGACATTTGTAAAACTTTAGAAATTGCTCTCCTGTAAAAAAAAAACTGAAAAAAACTACAAAAAACCTTAACTCTTAGCTAAACTTTCTAACATAAACCTGAAGATGATTTAGTACCTACTTGTTGTTTGAATACGATACTGTAGAACAGGCCTAGGAGATGGGACTTGTTAGCGTTCTGACTTCATACTGATCAAGTCAGCTAGTACATAGGACATTTTTAAATTGTGACTTGTTTTCTAAAACCCCCTGTTGTCTTTTTCACAGCTAATATTTTCACAATAAACACAGCCAAACATAAAAGTGTTAATGTACAAATTGTGAAATTCTGTTAATTCCCAACAAAATATTTTTGTATATAATAAAGATTTAATATTGAAAAAATGTAATCAGCTTTTTTCTCTATTTTTTTGGCCATGCTCTGAGTTTGAGCCAGATGAAGCTATCAAGGAGCAATCTGTACACATCTGTCTTTTGTCTTTACCTAATCCTTTATAGCTGAAAACAGGCTCCACATGAACACACATTAAGTACTTCCTGCTAGTACACCAGTGCATTAGTGGGCTAGTACCAGATATTCTACTGCCCACCTCATCTGCACGGGTCAGGCTTTGCTCACTGCGCGGTGCTTTGGTTCGGTCAGGGTAGCAGCCCTCACAGGTATGCACACAGGGCTGAAATCGCACCTTCAGCCTCATTTACTGCACACAGTTCAGAAAAGAAACATCTCAGTCTGGCTTGTTTAGCTTCGTGTTCTTGAACAGGCTGAATCCCCTTTCCGTGTATAGACCTCTTGGGGCCTCTTCAACCATCCTGTAAATATCATTCCTGAGTTTGGTCCTTATTTTCTGAGTGCTGCAGCATGCAGGGAGTCATTCTGGGCCCATACGGTACTTAGCCAGTGTACAGAAGCCCAGGGAAGTCTGGACCGCAGCTTGTTCCTGGCAGCTGGGCTGAGCCTGCTGCCCTCTGGAGATGGCACCTGCTCTTTGAAAAGGGGCTGCTGACCTCATCTTCCTGGGTCCTGAATTGTGACAGGGTGGTTTCTTCCTCCTGGGGAATGCGGAAGCATAGCAAAGGGAAGCAACATTTTGGGGAGGGAAGTCAGGGTGCAAAATGAAAACTTTTATGAGCCAAGCCCCAGCCTTCTCTGAAGGACCCTTCAGCCCTTCCACCACCTACCTCCCTTTTCTAGGGAAGACCCCATCTAACTTTGAAAAAGTTTTTTCTGTGCGAAGCCAGCCTGTCACAGGAAATTGCTGGTTGATCCAAGACACAGTGGATGCACATCCAGCTCTTCTGAAGTGGATTCTGAATTAATTAGGATGAGGGCAGCTGAGGCTGGGTCCCTGAAGCAGCTATCCTCACTTAGCCTGGGGAAGGGCAGGCCAGGAGCTACTTGGACAGATCGCTTCTGCTGTTCCCTTGGGTCTTCAAGTCCCCAGCCTGAGCTGTTTTTAATAGTAATGTGCATAAGGATCCTGCACAGAAGGAACGGGGCGGGGGGTGTGGTGGTGGTGGTGGTGTAATGAACATAGAAACTGCCTTAGTGTTTCTTTTTTCCTCCTGGCTGCACTGCTCGCTCAGCTCTAGACAGGCCACCCGAGGCTCCCTGCTGGTCTCAGCAGCACTGCCAGAGGGAGGAAAGCAGGGAAACCCCTCCACAGGGAGCACGGAAAGGACAAAGCCAAGACTGAAGTGCATCCAGTGGCTTCTGCAGATGCATGGGTCGATCCTCAAAGTATGGCAGCAGGTGAGGGAAGAGCCCGGAGACCCAAGCCATCCTTGTGACTGGCAGGAAGCAGCGGTCCCTGGGGCACACCACTGGTTGCCCAAGTGTCTCATGTCGTGTGAGTGCAAGGCTGCCCCAAGTCCTGCCGCTGTCCTCCCAGCTGAGGCCCCCGCTGCCCCCACACTCCTCCTTTCTGGGTGTTCGCAACCTTTAGACTCCTCAGCCTGAACCTGTGCGGTGGATTTAGCTGAAGCAAAAGACTGTTCTACATCTGAACACAAAATAGCAGGAAACAAACAATATCTTTTTTTTTTAACAATGTTTCTATAGAACACCTAAGGTCTGCTGTTCCCTGCTCTCCCTTAAACAAATCCCCTATCCTACATATACAAGACCCCATGCACACCCTGAAAGCACCTATGTGATACAGCACATGCAAGTCTTACACCACAGCTCTAAGGAAGATTACAGCATGTGGACAGCAGCACTACGTGGATGTCCACACACCCATTTGCCATCTGTGTGCACCATCTTTCAAGGCCAAGGGAACGACCAGAATCCCACCCCCCCAAAAAAAAAACCAACAAACAATGGAAATGACATGCATGAGGTTATAAGTTATTCTATTGTTTAGACATAACATTTAATACAAAGCTTTGTTGTGATACATTGGTTAGTTACAGAGGCAACTTCTGAGTAGTGATTGGCAAAAGAAGACTTTCCCCTTTACAAAGACACATCCCTCCCAGAAGCAGAGTAAGGTGCTTCCATCCTCCTAAAGGCCATTTCCACGTACACCAGCGCAAGGTTCAGGCAACACCATCACCTTCACGGAACAGATGAGACAGAAACACCAACAGCTCAGCACGCAAGGCTCTCAGGGTATATCCTGCACTCTCAGGGTACAGAAACGTACCACGGTGCTTTTCTGCCAAGTCCGCTTCCTCAGGGAAAGCTGAACTGATGCAGTTTTATGGGCCTCAGACAATCTGCCCAAGGCCACGTGGGAACAGAGTAGAAAACTGAACCCAGGAGTCCTACCCACCAGCTCAGCTGCAGGGCCTGCTGACTGATCACCCCACACACAGGTGCCTGCCTGTTCCTCTGTCAGCCATCTCCCAATCTTACCTGATAGCACTGATATTCCATTACCTGGAACATCATATTCCCAAGCCCTTATTTACACCCATCTCTGCTGCATTTCTGTCCCATCTACATGGTTACAAAACATTACAATGAGAAAAAATGGCAAAATAGTTCAAAGCACAAAGTGCTCTACTAACCCTTTGCTGTTAGTCAAAGAAACAAGCAAAACAACTGTGCTTTAAGTGTCATATGGGTAAAATGATCGTTTGTGTGGAGTGCAGCAGGGACCTTTCATGTGCACACACCAAAAGGCATCACCGTACCTCAGAGAGAAAGTTCAGAATGCAATTTGAACAGCTGAAACTTGCTAAGGTGAGTAAATACTTATTAGAAAACAGAAAAGCTGTAGAGAGGCGTTAAGTCTCTAAGGTGGTCTTAGTTTTTGAAAAAATAGGAGGTTTTATTTCCTGCAGTGTGCAGTTCACACCCGTAAAGCCAGACTACACTGAATAAATTGAAACATAATCAAGTACCTCTTTGAGAGCCCTCCATTCCACTTGCTCCAGAGTGAAGGTATTCCACACATCGAGTCTTAAACGACCAAAACATTTACTGCGTTGCAGAACCCTGGATTTCCACAGCCTGTTTGTTCGCTTGCTTACAAAAAGCGGTTTGAGCTTTGCAGTTTTCTCCCACGCATATTAATGCAAGCAATCAGGCTTCCACTGCCCTGCAGATTTGACAACTACCAGAATAGCTGTGTTCAATTTCTGTTCCAGGCTCATCTTTTTTTTAATTCCTCCCCTTCACCCCTTATTTATGTATTTTCCACTGCAGACGTACCTTAGTGACGCTGCAGAGCAGCAGCACACTTGACAGCAGTGCCAAGTCCACCCCGACCTCCGCACCACCTGGCTGTACTGCAGGAACTACTTGACTGTGGCTGCACTGCTCAAACACACCAACGCTACGCTGCGGAGCTACAGAAGAAAGATCAGGGTAGAGCAGTAAATGGATACGCAGCAAAGCTCCTATACATTCCCAGCTAATGCATAAAATCCATATAATGCAACATAAAGAAGAAGTGGGAAGAATCTAGGTTCTTTCATAGTTACAGCTTTTACAGAAGACTCTGTCATTTCCAAATTAATGTTTGATGAAGCAAAGAGCCTTTGCACGACATCGAATCTTCCCCTGTCAGTAAGAGAAGCCATCAAAGGACTGCTCAACGCCACAGTGCCATCGGCTGAAGCGATGTTAGGCTGTATTCATGAGAGAGCAAAAGACAGAGACATTAAAAAGGTTTTCCAAGCAGTGCTGTTCCTGCCATGGCACAGCTCAGTTCCTTCTTACAAAACCACTGGAGAGCTTACAAGGCAGCAGCAAAAGGGCAAGGTTCCCTTTACTGTTAGCCTTGACAAGTAAGACGTACTTATCCAGAACCAGAGCTCTATGGCACCCTTTTAGGGGAAACACCTCTCCTACCACATCCTTTCCCCCAGTCCAACTTCTCTCACTGCAGATCACACTTAACTCTCACTCTTACTCTGAGCAAAGAGTAGTACGCCCCTTGCCCTATGTATGTAAAGGTTTTTACTATCATTTTTGTTGGCGAGTTTGAAAAGCTTAAAAGCCCCTCCCCACATTGCTTCAGCAGTTTCACGAATGGCCTCAGAGTTTCAGAACTTCAGAATTTGCCAAGGCCCAAGCACTGCTGCTATCAAAGTGAAATTTCTGATTCCCAAGGGCAGGTGATTTTGAGACTTTAAAATGGGCTAGTGAGACTATTAGTAAATTAAAATTTGAGCTCAAGTTACAATTTTCTTTTGCTCACAGCCCATGAAATCTCTCAAGTACATAAAGCCTTGTAGAAGTCAGGTATCCACCTGCAGTGAATTACCTGCATTGTTTGCCACTGTCAGACTCTGACCGTGCCTAAGCAATGCCTACAGCTGAAATCTGCACTGGAGCTTGACATCTTCTTTATTGGGTGAGAAACTCAGTAAGGCAGAGAACAGAGCCATTACTGCTGCTAGGGCCCACACACTACACAGTCACGTTTTGATTACTCACCAAACAACACAAAGCCGGAACAACCTGAAGATCACAGCAGGTGCGCAGAAGGACAAGAGTGTAATCAGACAGCTCTGTGAAGGAAACATTAAAAGGGAAAGATTGTTTCCAGTGAACGCTGCACCAGGCTGGCTGCTGGAAAGGGGACTTTCTTAACAGTGAGCTTTGTTACGGGGTTCTCCTGCTGAGCAAAGACAGACAAGCTGCATTTTTGAGGCCGATGTGCAGGTACAGCACCTCGTGAAATGGACACTGGAAACCAAAGTGATTCCAATGCTGAGGACACTTGTCACAAGCGCTCTGCTGGAACTGTGGAAGAGGCCGATTCAGCCCTTTCCTGCCTGCTTCCCAGAGTGCAGAATAAAACGGGATGGGCGACAGGTACAAGCCCCACCCTGACTATCCCTGCATTGAAAAGGGGCAGCTCATAGGAAAGGGGATTTCCTCTGCATCATTCTTGTCTCCTCCCCAAGTATCTCCGCAGTGTTTCACTCTGAGTCTGCAGGCTGGATTAATGATTTAGGCCTTGAATAAAACAAGAATCTCCACTCAAAATCTATACGAGATGCTGAGTTCAGCAAAAACATGATTTGTGAGGAATGACAGAGCTGAGACTGCCTTGGGGCAGAGAGATGGACCAAATTATCCCTGTGGTGCCCATCAGTTCTGTAACTCAAGGCTGTAATTCCTAATAGAAGCAAGAGGCATAAACCAGCTTTTGATTCTTGATCCACCTGCATTTACACTTGGACATCAGCAGTAGACATTATGTCCAAAGCCAGGTGATAATGCAACACACTCAATTAACTGTGCCCTGCTGTTAATAGCATCTGACAAGTGTTAGCACATCAGCAGGTTTCTGTTTTCTATTTCTCTTCCATGTCCGCAAATGAGTTAAGCTTTCCTACCAGGGTATCATGCGTGTATGGATGCACACTGACATTTTGCTGTACCGTGCCACATTAAGTAATATTGCACTGGACTTCCCTTCGTTATACAAAGAATTTCATGACATTAAGATATGTCAGAGAGGAGAAAACACCAAGAAGGAGTCTGTCTTGGACTTCGCAGGTAGCTTTTAATTAACACTGTGGTGCCAACTAGATTGTGAGCATGGCATTTGTTTGACATTTATGTTTAATCTCCTTTTTCAACAGCTGCCAAACAACTCTCTAATTGCAGTGTCTCTATGTTAAATTCATTTTTGCTAAATATAGTTTGTACCTCAACAATAAACGCTGTTATGCTGAAGACACCACCTAATTTGTAATTCTCAGCGTTTAGGCGGGAAGAACTCTGGTACGCAATAAGGTCAGAAATGAGCTTGCCAAACTGGAAATGCCCACACTCAGCAGAAAGTAGAGCTGAGCAATCTTAGGGGAAATGTGTATTTTACAAGCAAAATCTGTCAGTGACTGAGGGCTGAGTTTAATTCACAGCCAAGAATGCTAAGCACGGTACACAAAACCCATAAAACGGAACAGAACAAATTATGTTCGCTCAGCTCACCAAACGCTCCAAAAGAGCCATAAATGCTTTAATACAGAGGGAGCTTCTAAAAGGAAAATAAAATAAAAAAAAGGCTCTTGTCTTCATTCACAACATACCAGAGATAGCACTGATGAGCAGGTGGGCAGCTGAGAAGAGTTCTTCATCCTGAGGCCGATATTTCTGCAACAGGTCACTCTGTAAACGGTAGCCTAAGAGCTGCAAGAAGTCAACAAGGTCTCCTTGCTGTGCAGGTTTTAACTCCTCCAGATCTGGCTTGTCTCCTGTGCAGATAGCATCTAACTGGAAGCAAAAGATAAGTAAAACTTCCTGAAAAGAGAAAAGTTCAAGCAAAAGAGAGTGCTAGCTGTATCCTGAAATTACTTTTAGTAAGCAAGCCAAAGTTTCTTCATCTTACCGTGTCCTCCAGGGCAGTTACCATTTCTTCACGGAGCAAGAGTTCACAAAGGGTTTTATATAAAGCTCTTTGCTTGTCTTCCGGCAGCTTCACAAAGGGCTGGAACTGAGTCTTCAACCGTGACAGATCTTTCCCAAGAAAGCAGTAAGAATTAAAACTAAGTATTTCTACACAAATGCCAGTCAAAACATTTTTGCTATGCGTTTCATAAGCTCATTTATCACCACATCTTGACATCCTGATTTCAATCAGCGCAAGCTGTAACGCAAGGCTGGAACACCTCTCATTGTATTTCCCTAATGAGCCAACGAAGCATCAATGAAAATTCTGAGAACAAAGAACCGCTACCAAGAATCAACATTCAGTGTTCAGTATTTTTAATATTTTACAAGTTACTATTTTGATGTTCACTGAACTAACCATATATTGAGGTTCTCACCTGAAAGTTCATCTCCAGAGAATATTCATTTATATGGCAAAATGAAGAGTTCTGCTCCTAACTTTACTACTGAATCTGTGGGTTAATAGGAATTACAAAGGCAATGGTGTAAGTCCACACACAGAACTAAAAGTTCCTATTGTGATGTAAAATTCTTATTGTCCTCACATTTCATCGAGTGCATCAAAGAATTACAGCCCTTCACCCAACCTAAAAAGACTTATTGCAAAAACCAGGACAAAAATGTCTTCTTGATTGAAATATTGAATCGATTACAATACATACAACAGAAGCACAAGAGAGTTCGCTGTACTTCTTTCTCCACAATTCAACTATGACGCTAAACCCAAATGTTTTATGACATCGAATTACCACTTTGCTAAAAGAAAATAAGTTTTCAAGTCAATAATGCCAACTGGAAGGTTGGAATGTATTTTTCCACATTCCAAAAATATGTGCATGCAAGCACTCTTAACCTTGTTTAAATGAAATTTCCCTTTATGTCACTCCGGTCAAGAAACACACTCTCTTTAAAGATGCCTTTTATATCTAAAAATCACTTCACTGGGGCAGGAAAAAAAAAAAAGAAGGAAAAAAAAAAAAAAGCCCAGCCACAGGCAGATATTTTTTGTACCTGATGCAATCATATGACTGCTTATACAAATAACAGAAGAGGAAACCTACTTTAAATTGCTTTAGTAGAAACATTTTTAAATTTTTTTTTCCGAGAGATAGTTCAGGGTAATGAATTCAAAGAAACCTCCAAGCCTTTTAAGCAAGAAAGGCACAAAGGTATGTCAAGCTAAAACAGACAAAAAAACCCCAGTGCACACCAGTCTCTCAGAAATAAGTGGGTTTTATATACCCATGGAGGAACAGCTATTCCTTTCAAACAAGTCTACATTGGAGAATGACAGAATTTATTTCAGGACAACAAATATTTATTTTGGTCACAGTCTACTGAACAAAAGTTGAAATTCAGAGACAACAGAAGTGACGTTCATCATTAGAACTGGCTGTAAGAACTCTACATAGAACTGATGAAAAGTGAAGTGTGTTCCGAGACCTTAATTTGTTTTCCCCTTTTTTATTCCTCTGGTGACAATCCTGCCCCTTCCTTCCACATCCCTACAATAAAGAAGTTGTGCCTGGCTCATTACACCAATTTGCAAACTTCCATTTAAATCACATTTTATTTTGTCAGCCTTAGTTGATACTGAAGATTTCTATAAACTTTCTCAGAAAATAATAAGGCTAATTGAAGGCAGGGGAGATGTTTTTCCTAATTTTTGAGACTTCGAATAATCTTTAACTGAGAAACTTTACTGAGAGTATTTTCCAAATCATGAAAAAATATTTTCAGTGACCCTTTCTGAATGAAAGCATAAATCATCACTAATCTTATGGAGCTTATCTGGAATGTAACAGAACTGGCACAAAAAACTAATTTTGTAAGATTGTATTTATGACAAAGGGATTCAGATGTTTCCAGGGAACAGTCCACTGCATACACCTACTGCAGAAGTAAATTTTTGTATTCTTTCAGTTCATTCCCCCAAGAGTTCCTGATAAGGGCTATTAAAACGAACTAACATAATTTTTTATGTACTATTGTACCAGTTATTTCCTCCTATCATGTTGCTTAACTCACTGTAATGTAACAATGTAAAGCATTTCTGGTAATACCTTGTTTCAGGACACTTAAAGAAGCATCACTGGGAATGAGGTCTTTAGCCTCAGAATCCATCTCATTATCAACAGCATCTGGCTGATACAGAAACAAAGCATCTCGGAATAGTGCTGAATGGGGATAAGTTGAGCCTTCTGTGCTTTCTTTTTCAAAACCTCCTTGCTGTTCATCTAGCAGACAGAATTCTGTAATTAAAAATTCAATTAAAAAATAATTAATAAAATACACAAGCAATTACTGAATGAGATGCTAGCTTATATTATCTAGGGTTCTCACACGTGATTTCTCCATGTCTCATCTCTTCTAGATAGAAAGAATTGCAATGGTTGCTACGTATGTGAATTATTGAGCATTACTGCAGCCCTGATGTTTGGTACCGTGCACAAACGTCCCGTGGTGCAGCCACCAAGTACAAAACGTGACACCAACTCCTGTGAATTCACATAGACAGCAAGTAACATGAAAACTTCTCATCGACAATGAAAACCCAAATGCTGCATACAAGAGATGCGGGTATGAATTCTTCACATTTTCTACCAATTAAGAGATGCACTGTAATGCAAGCTACAGGATCCACTCATGATGGAGACACATGAAAGCACTTTCTGAGATTCGTAAGAACACTGAGAGTCCCTGACAGAGCTTCTTCTGGTCATGGCACTGATAGACTCCTCTTTCTCAGCCAAGCTACAGGTCCATCCTCAAGTACTCCAGATGAGTGGAAAACAGGGAGCTTTTCAGAGTCTCTGAAGGATTTCACCCAGGCACGTTCACTAACAGAATCACTCTGCCACATACTGTCTCTTTGCAATAACTACATGGAGAAAACAACACGCCCTGGCTGGATTACCCTTTCTGCCTCATCTTCAGGATAAGCACTGGCCTACCTCTACCAAGCAGGGCTGTTGATTTCCTGCCACCGCAATACCCCCAACTTGATGAAGCTAAGGGACTCCTGGAAGGTAAAGAGGAAGCCTTAGTAAGACAGAAATGCTGAGAAATCTTGAATATCAAGTTCTGTGCTCATGTGTTCAATATTATGCCCCAAAGGTGCAGAATATAATCAAAGCCCTATGCATATTTTGATCATCTTTTATTGGCTCAAATGTAAGACTTGAAACTCTACCCCTGGCACTCGGCAGCAGGTCTGAGAATGCAGGCAGGCTAGCAAGAAAAACTCAATTTTAAAGTATTATCTGACAGCAAAGGGGGAAAAAAAAAAGTAATCAAGTACAGTGCTCACGTGTACCAGGCACAAAACCTAAATATAACCTTCCTGCAGTTTTAAGAGTCTGTCTCACCAAATTAAGGACATTCAAAGCAGATGAGAAAGCACGGAGAGCACTCCATCAGCAAAGAGCTTTTTCAAAGGGAGAGCAGACAAAGAAAGCTCTGCCACAGAGGAAGAAAGATGACAGAGACCTTTATGCCTGCATAACCCTTCACAGAGAAGAGCGAGCTACAGAGGAGCAAAAAGTGATTAACACAAATTAAAGAAATTCCCAAAGCAACAAGACTCCGGACAGCAGCCAAGGCACTATAAGGCCAACACGCTCATGTTACCTTCACTGATGGTAACAAGGCTTTCACACAAACCCTGATGGAGGAGGAGTGGGCTAATAAACTACCTGCCCTCCTAAGGCAGAATGATGCTAATAAGGGAAACCACTACACAGTGTCATGTGTAAAGTTTTAAGAGATACAGACTCTGCTGATAAATCTTGTAACAGGACTTAATTCAGAGGAAAATACAGGACTCTGAAAAGTTTTGTATTAATAGGATTGTTAATTAATTTTGTATCTTTTTTTTGTTTGTTTGTTAAGAGTATTACAAAATTAAAGAGAAGGGAAAAGAAGTGAATGAAAGAACATACATAACACTATTGTATTTTCTCTACTGAATTCTATCACATCCATCAATGACAAAGTTCCACTAGTGGAGTTAGATCTTGTTAGTTATCCAGAAATATTAACAAAAATGGAAGAAAACCAGAGATGATCAATGAAAACAAAGGCAAAGAGACTCCTTCATAGGGAGAAGCTGAAAAGATTAGGGCTGTTTAATTTACATTTAAGAGGAAGCAAGTCACACGTATATAGCAATGAACAGAACAAAGTAAATCATCAGAGTGCTACTGTGCCCTCCTGTTTTGTAAAGCAAGAACAAGAGGACTTGCAGTGAAACTTTAGAGACACAGAACTGCAAAACCTTTAACAGGAACAGCTTTTACATGTGGAAAATTAGCCTACAGAAATCAAACAGAATGATTACAGGAAAACATTGTGGTAAAGGAATTAGAAAAGGATAAGTCCTTTTTTTTTTAAAAAAAATTTATGAAAATATCCAAGAATATGCAGTCACATTAGCCCGAACATTTTTAATAAAGTGTATATACCATTCTTCTTTACAGAGTAACTCAAGCACTGTCAGTGGCCAAGAAAAAGAAACAAGAAATAAAAAACAAAACAACAACAAACAACTTTCACCTATCTTATTCTGTAATCATCTGTGAAGAGAATCCCATTATGTTACACTTGCTACTGGTCACTTTGAGTCTCATGTGAAAGAGCTACATTAGTCTCTGGATTTAACTCCAAAGCCTATTTTTATTTCCATAAACAGACACTGATGACTGCTCAGACTTTAAGAAGTTGAAGGTTAGGCTCCACCATACTCATTCTTGCTGGCAAATCTGTAATTCTGTTGTTAGTTCCTCCACTTTACTTTCTCAGTGACACTTAGGCAAGAGAGGATAGCACAAATTTAAAAAAAAAAAGCAGCAAGACATAGGTTGTTTGAGATAAAACATGAAACAAGCTGTACTGGTTTTGAAGCTTAAAAGATGTAACATTAAATATGGGAAAAAGTGAAAGAAGCAGCAGAAGTGGGAAAAGAGCAGAGGAAAACAGATCACTAACAAGACCATGTATTATCAGCTAGCAGGACACAGGAATTTTCATCTAGAAATCACATAAGTAGGTTATCAAGCCACACACCTAGGTAGTTAGCCTTAACTGCACCCAATTACTCTGAATTACAGTTCTATTATGACCATAAAGTCAATGCCCTCTGGCATATTTCTGTGTTCAGTTTACGTCACAGCAATTACACACTGCAGATATTTTTTTTTTTTAAAGGTTACATAATATTTACTTATATTCCTGAATCTACAGACTTCCTTAATACCAGAAGTCAGCTGAAGGAGAATGATGGAGAGTATGTTCTGCATTTCTTATCCAAATAAAGTGCATCCTGTAAATCTCAACTGCACTTCAATTATTTCTTCAATGTATCTCCCGTTTCTCTCCATATAAATTGTCTCCAACTTCCTAAATCATCTCCAACTTCCAGCTCTACACAGTCCATCTGATTTATTTCCTTCTTGCATAACATCCCTGGAAACCTCCTTCAGGTCAGGGAGTTTAACTGAGGATAGGCAAGAAAGAAAAACCCAGGTGATTCTGCAGAGCAGAGTTACTACTCCCCCCAAAGCCAGCTGCAAGAGTTATTTTTTTTTTAACCTGACACTCGAAAGTATTCAGCCTGAAATAACTAAAGTATAACCAGAAAACATGACAGACATTTCTGCAGCCATTCAGAGAACAATCTATAATATATATGAAAGTCCAAAATAGACAGAAAAGTTTAAATTCCAGTCCTATACTTTATACCTAATTCTTTTCTTAGCATGACTGTTGTCTAAACATTCCTCGTTGACCATCGATTTATATTTGGTTCACTCTCCCTGCCAAAGGTGAAGGCAACAGCACAGGCTGAGGACCAGCTAGCTAGAAGCCAAACTGCAGAGAAAGACCTGGGCTACAAATTTGAGAGGATCAGCAGCATGCCCTTGCAGCTAATGATGTTTGCTGCATACTGGGCTGTACTGACAAGATTGTAGATAGTGGATCAATGAAAATGATTTTTCAGTTTGGGAGACTGCAATCAGAGTGTTGTGTCCAGTTTTGGACTCCCCAGTACAAGACAGACATTCACATACTGGAGCAATCTAACAAACCTCCATCAAGATTGCTGGGGGCTGGAGAATACTGTGTATGAGAAGAGGCTGAGAGACTGGGGTCATCCAGCCTGGAGAAAATATTGCTAAAGAAGAACATAATTGCTATCTACAGCTACCCAATGGAAGCACGAAGAGAAGGCAAGGCCAGACTTTTCTGTATGATGAGAGGACAAAAGCCAAGTGATACAAATTAAAGAAAGGGAAATTCTCATTAGGTATGAAGGAAAAAAAAAGTTCACCACGATGGTGGTCAAACAAAAGAACAGGCTGCCCAAAGGAGTGATGGAATATCTGTCTCCTTATCTATTCAAAACTTGAATAGATAAGGATACGAGCAATCTGATCTAACTCTGAACTTAGATCAAACTTCAAAAGTTGGCTCTGCCTTGAGCTAGATGACCTCCTGTGGTCCCCTGAAACCTAAGTTATTCTGAGTTTATGATTTATTCAAACAAGGGAAAAAGCATTACTAAATCAGAAGAGCAGCATTTCACAGCACAAATAACTATCAAGGCAATGGAGACCATACAAGATCATACACAGGGATATGCAAACATCACTGCCCAACAGATAGCTCTGTCCCCAGCTGAACTGCGTAACACCAAAAACAAGTTTTATACTTACCAAACTGGCCACTGCGTTTTACAAACAGTTCAATTACACCATAGGCAATAGTGGTTGCAGGAGGAATTTCAAGGATCACACTAGAATCCTTCAGCATACTTCCATTTTCACTCACTGAAACCTAGGGGACAGATTTATTCACCATTTATCTGATTCAGCTATTGCGTAGCTTGAACACAGAATTAAGGGCAAAAAAAAATACAGAGGAACAATGTGCTTTATTCTCCATGATCTCTAACTAAAGCACACGTTACATTTGACATCTACGAAAGGAAACAGATGAGCAGTGAGGCAGAAGCAGCGCAATGCCAAGAGCAGCTCTCAAACTCTTAGCTACCCCGTCCTAGTACAAAGTTGAGCTCCAGGTGCAGCTTTTGCCTGTGTCACTAGGAAACGGGTACCCACTTCAGTATCCTGCCCTGCCCTCTTCTATCCTGACACCCCTTTTGCCTAGCTGAAGGTGGTATTTGCACAATTTGTACCAGGAAGGTGGTATTTGCACAAGAGGGTTGTTGAACTGCAACTCCCAGATTTCTGCTACTGGAGACAAAAGTGATTCATCTGTACCTTTAAAAAAAACAACTTACAATGAATGAGCATATGTTTTGACTTTGGCAATTCCCTCTCAATTCATAGGCAATTTTTCAGATATCCTCATCATGCAGTTAATCTCTACTCCCATGATCAAAAACAAATAGCTTCTCAATACAAAACATTGCAAACATTTTTGATGAATGATTACTTTGGTTTTCAAATACACATGCTTCAGCAATGCTTTTTGTTCTTCAGCTTTCACTAAACTGTTATATGTTTGGTTTATGTTCTGCTGTAGGCAGGAATCTACACAGAAACTGAATCATGATTTGACAGAATTGATGCAAACCACATTCCAGGCTCACACTAAAAGATGGCATCTTTTGCCAGTGAGACAACGGAATAAAATATTTTACCTTTCTGAGGTTCCAAAACTAAACACTGCAGTGAGTTCTTGCAACTGGGAGAGTTCAACATATTAAGTAAGCATGAAAAATACTTTGAAATCTATTTTGAGAAATTATAATTTCTTCTCAGATAATCTGAAAATGTTATATACCTTGTAGATTTTTTAATAACTTTTACCTTTACTGTTTTTCTACTGCATCCCATCACACCGCTGACTTTTTCTTCAGTCTGGATATGTTCAGATATCGTACACTTCTGAGTTGTTATTATCTTTTCTCTCAAGATGCACAGCACTTCACGTTTTCTTTCTATTACTTGTTGCAGTAAACTACTATTTAGATTTATTGTTCTGAAAAAGAAACGAAGCCTTTAACAACATAAATACTAGAATTGAGAAAAAACATTTTCTTAATTGCTTGAAAAAGCTTTTATTGTAAAAATAACAATGCTTCTGTGTGAGCAGTCTTCTCAAAGTTATTATGTCCTCTTTTGTTATTTGCTAGCAGTAAATATCTGTATTCCACAGTGAGTTCCAATACACGTATTGAATTCTTGATTCCTTACTCTGAGCAAAAATGTCAGTTGTATGGCTACTTTCTAAGCAAAAAAAAAAAGCAAGGGAGAACTAAAGACAACTTCAGGCTTCCAGTGTAATATGAAAACAACCAGCCAGGCTCATAGACACTGGATTTAATCCTCTGCTACTGTGAACTCACACTGACATTAACGTGGCCATGACATAGGGTGCCAGCTAACCTCTCTCTTCAGAGTCTCACATTAGCACAAAAAGTGTCAATAATTCAGTGGGTCACATCCTGTAGTCTTTACTCAAAAGAATATTTCAACCAAAAAAAGTTACCAGGGAGTACAAACAAAAGATCTGTTCTCATAGTCCATACTATGAACTCCCTGCAGCCTAGCACAGTACTGCATACATTATGCATGCCCACACACACATTAAAAATACCTATAATAGTGTAATACATAATAAGCATGTAATATAATAGTATTATCCACACATCACAAAGCTCTGCTTAGAAAGAGTGAAGTTGCAGTCAAGCTACTGGAAGCTAGAAAATACTTAGCAAGCAATCTTTCAGTCTGCTTAGTTTCTCTCTTTGTAATCGAGCCTTTTTCCTTACAATACTTGGTTTTCTCTCTTTTACCTGATCAGATCAAGTCCCATTTCTTCCCCCTCCTTCTTATTCATCTCAGCTTTGTCCCACAGCCAGCCAGCTCACCAGTCCCACTTCATGTGATTTTGCTGCTGTCTTCTACCCTCAGATGACACCAGCTGTTCACGGCTTCCAGCCTTAGTCTCTCCTCCTCACAGTACATAGTTAGCACTTTCCAGCCATCTGGCCAAGCTCAGTCTCATTTATCTCCTTGTCACCACTCAGTCCTGTCACCCTTATCTTTGTACATCCAGGAGCTTCTCAACAGGGGAGGTGACACGGGCTCCTTTGTGCCAAAGTGTTGATGTCCAGACTCACCCTGGACTAGGACAGCTTGAGGCGACCACCATTAGGAATGCTGGTTCGGCCTCTGAAAGCCCATGTGCAGGCAAAGGAGTGTCCTGACATGCTGCTGAGTGACGCCTCAATGCCAGCCCTCACAGCTTGCTATGGATCTGTTTCGGTGTTCACTGAAACCCTGAACTGGCTGAGTGGCATCAGCACTGAGCAAGTACTTCAAAGGGCTGGATGAGAAAACATAGAAAATACTTCATAGATTTTGGGATTGGAAGCGATTACTGAAAAAAAACCCCTACCCACTATAAACTCCTGTGTTATTCATTGGTATAGCCTCACTATTTACAATGACTGACCAGGACTCTCACAGTCAAAAGAAAAATGAACTGTGGGTGGGACCTCAAATCTCCAGCCCCTGCCTCCAACTTAACAAGTCATCTCTACTCCACAACCTAATTCAGTGTGCATTTAAATCCTGCTGGAGATATTTCTAAAGTTAGGTTCTTCTTAGAATGAGCAGGAGAAAGAAAGTGAACTCCCAGAAACAATATGAGAGGATTATTTTCTAAGAAAAGATGACAAAATTCACTACCCTGTCTTCTGGGGTGTTAACAGGCTTTCCGGTAACAGTTAAAGCAACTTCTTAACTGTATTTGATTGATTAAAATGTGTCAAATATATCACGCTTTTGCAAAATACCCATTGGTGGTCCTCAGATGAGATGTCATATTTTCTTTGAACAGATAATTCTAGCAAGACAGCTGGAAGATTAAAAGATTGCTATCCCTGGCTCACTTATTCAGTCTTTTCTCCCTTTTACTGTAAATGGCTAATCACGGGGCTAAATGGCAATTCCCCCAAAATATGACAGAAAGACATGTCTAACTCCGCTTTATTTAAATCAAGATATCTCCACTTCTAATTAAAAAGTTTTAGATTTATTAGATTCTGGAGTTTGGGATTTATACAGTCTGTATAAGTCTGTAGTCAGCTAGGTTCTTTATTAAATTAAAAATATCCTGAGGTAATTTTTGATCTTTGGAGAGTTACATGCTTATGTGAAAGTTCAATCAGTTGGAATGAACTGTCTGAAAACCTTAAAACTGATTGTTTAAACAAGGGAAAGAAAATACCGCTGAAGCAACACAGCAGCCACTACAAAAGCACCCCCCAAACATTCCTGAGGTTATTAATACAACTTTTTTTCTTTTGATGCAAAGCCATGCTTTATGCTTGGAATGCAATGAATCTTTGGATTAAGCAAAAATTGAAGAAATGTCAAGCAATCACAAACAACACTGCTCTTAGAAGTGCCTGCCAAACCAGAGCTATTAGTTATCACAGTAACAGACCATCAAGCCTATCATACACTTCACAGTAATTATTTATGATTCTGAAGAGGTGCACTAAGTGTCTTGAAAATACAAATTAAGACATTAAGAACTTGCAATTTTAACATTTGACTGAAGAAGCCACAGAGGAATACAATGAAGAAGCACAAAAGCAATTTGTCATTTGCTCTCATATGATGTATTTTTTTGTGTGTTTTAGAAGATGACAAACTCACTGGAAGAAACAAAACAATCAAAGATAGAAAAATACAGACTAAATAGAGATTTGCTGTTTCTGAATAAGTGTTAACATCAGCAGCATATAGAATATGCTTCAACTTTATACAAATTAATGACCAAAATAATTCAAGAGACTTTCTTCCATCTACTTCTACAGTATTCTTCTGCCTGAGGTGGGACTCCCTCAGACCCTCTCGTGCTCCTGGCTCCGAGGTTCAGAACTAACAACAGAGTGGCAGAGTGGAAGAGGCAGAAGACATAGGTAAACTTGCAAATAGGTGCAGTGAAGAAACTTCTGAGGCAGTGCAGGATGAGCTGCTGCTGCAAAGCCGGCAGAAATGCTCTCCTCTTCCCAATAACTTTGGTGAGTCAAGCCTACCGGATTCAGAGTTTTAAAACAGATATCCTTACCAACAGCTGCAAATACCTTTTCTGTTAGGATAGCACAGTTAAATGATCTCCTCTAGACTTCTGGCACTGAACTTTCTATCATAAAACCCTGTAGACTCCAGGGCTGTGTGTGGGCACATCATAAGTTATCACTGGGACACAACCTGTGGAAGGCAAAACATTCTGCTCTTCTCAGCAACTCAAACAGGAGACAACATGAGGTAAGCAAATGCCCAGCTTATCTAAATTACCATTGAAAATAGTTATCAGGAGCAAAATGCAAGAGGGTTAAAGTCTGACGAGCAGAGCAGAGCTTAAAGAATTGCAGGCAACAGCCACTGAATCTGTGAGTGGATTTTGCCAAAAGCTCAACTCATTTGCTAGCATAACACTCCGAATATCGTGAAGATATCTAAATAACAAGAGATGGTTGAATTAAACCCCTGAGAATACATGCATGCAGGCACATGAATTGCATTGCATTTTTTTATTTTACAGGTCACGTTTCAGAGCTTTTATTTCTGTTCTACAACCATCAATCACTCTGACCATCTCTGTCACCACCTGTTGTACAGAAGACCTCAATGATCTTGTGTGACATGCGCTACTACATCAGTGTACTCCTTCCCACCTTGAGAAGCTGAGCTCAAGTACTCAAAAGTAACACTATATAAAAATACAATGAGATGTTGGTTTGCTAAGTCCCATTATCAACACACAGAGTATGAGCCTGTATAAACAAAGATAATTTAAAATATAAGGATTATGGGGTTTTGTTTGATTGTTTGTTCTGCTTAAATAACCTTCCTGAGATCAATAATTTACTATGCTGGAAGTTCTTTAGGTCAAACATGAATAGAAAACAATTTCTTTTGAGTTTTGGTCACTCTCCACATTTAATTGGATTAAACACTTCCACTCTCCTACAATGCAAAGGCTTCCTTCACTTTTATTCAACCTTTTTCTTCTTGCATGAGGAAATGAGTGAAGAATAGAGATGCACAAAGGCAATTTGCTCCAGACTGGAAGCAGAAAAGAAGGGAAAAAGGCAGAAACCAATGGAAGGCAAGAGAAAGCAGATAACACCCAGCAATAGAGCAGGCTCTCAGAGTTAAAGGAGAGAACAGGAGCCTGCTCTACACCCTACAGCTGTGACTGACGGTCTTTCCTTTAGGCACAGAATCTCTGACCAGACCATCTAAGATCATCTATAAAGGAGGGGGGGCTAGGACCATTCTTCCATCAAATCCTGTCTAGCCTTCTTAGTAACCCACCCTACAAATCCTTAAAGCAAGGTGCTTGCCAATTTACTACAAATACCAAAAAGAATAGTTGCTGCTGCGAGTACTCTCCATCCCCACACTGAAGTCAGCACTGTTGCCTGCATGCACAAGTTTTCACTTGTCCAAGTTACCCACAAGTGAAAAACCTTTTCAGGCCTGCACTGGGCAACATCACCTCAACATGCCTCCTCTCCCAGTTATAGACACACAGATAGCCCGCTCTCACAGCCTCGCCCAAATACAACTTCTTCCATAACATTCACGACTGACTGCAGAACATCTCGCACTGCTCGGCCAGAATTCCTCAGCTTGTTCAGTCTTCTACACTTCATTTATAATGTGCAATAGTCTGATGTCTTCCATACCAATGATGCGTGCTGCACAGCGAGAGGCTTCACCTGCCTTTGTTCCTTCTCTGTTAAGAGACCTCTAGATGAGCGCCATGGACTAAAATCCACCAGACCTCACTCTGTCACTTTCCACCAAGCACAGATGCGTAGTATTTCTTTTGTTAATCCATTTCAAATATAACCTCTCTGACCTACTTCTTACAGTCATACCAGAACGCAGTACCTGTTATAGTCAGCTTACTGATAGTATTTCACAATTTTCCCTACAGAATACCCTGACATATAGAACATCTTCCCCAAGAATATCAGAGACTTTTGAGAATGCAAGTGACAGATAGCTCCTCTACTTTCTATTTGGCATCCTCCTTATTTTTTAAATCACAGACACACACAATCGATTTTTTTTTTCAATCCTGTCTTGTAACACTCTATGACTTCAGATTACCCATGCAGTACCTTCGTTAGAAAACTGACTGGTTTTCTCATCATACACATAAATGCTCCAGGAGTTTTAAAGAATAAATAACAAAATGGGCTGAATTTCTACTGTACTCAGATTAGGAACAGGCACCTATTTTTGTCTCAGTGTGGACAATAACTGAATCAATGAAAGTGCACATTAAAGTGCAATATGCAACAGCATAAAAAATATCTTTCAATCACGCCAGTGTATACTACTAACAACATCCTGTTTATCTAATATGCTAATGATAGAGTTAGGAATCATTCAAATGAAATAATGGAAGCGTGACAGGCAAACCTTTCCGCAGTTGATGTGGACTGACTGACTGCTGCCACTTGGCTTTATTTCTTTCTCTCTGCTGTCACTGTCTTCTTAGAACTTCTATTTCAACTACCTAATACAACTTCATGAAATGCTAAAAACAAACAAGTGAATTTCTTAATCCATGAGAGCTACAGGGATTATAGCCTTCTCATAATCCTTTTCACTGGAGGACAGAATACAGTATGGTTGAGGTTGGAAGGTCATCTGGTCCAACCCCCCTGCTCAAGCAGGGCCACCTAGAGCAGGCTGCCTAGGATCATGTCTCCAAGGAAGGAGACTCCACAACCTCTATGGGCAACCTGTGCCAGTCCTTGGTCATCCTCACAGTGAAAAAGTGTTTCCTGATGTTCAGACAGAACCTCCTGTGTCACAGTTCGTGCCCATTGCCTCCTGTTCTGTCACTGGGCACCACTGAAAAGAGCCTGAGTCTGTCCTCTTTGCATTCATTCTTCAGACATTTATGCATGCTGATGAGATCCCCCTGAACCTTCCCTTCTCTTCTCTAGGCTGAACAGTCCCATTTCCTCAAAACTGAGGTGCTCTTGTCACTTCATCATCTTTGCGGCCCTTTGCTGGACTCTTCAGTAGTTCCATCTCTCCCTTGTACTGGGGAGCCCAGCACTGGACACAGTACTCCAGGTGTGGCCTCAGCAGTGCTGAGTAGAGGGGAATGATGACCTCCCCCAACCTGCTGGCAATACTCCTCATGCAGTCCAAGATACTGTTCTTTGCAGTGAGGGCACGTTGTTGGCTCGTGTCCAACTTGGTGTCCACCAGGACCCCTAGATCCTTTTCTGCAAAGCTGCTTTCCAGCCAGTCAGCCCCCAGCATGTACTGGAGCCTGGGGTTGTTCCACATGCACAACTTTGCACTTCCTTTTGTTGAACTGCATGGCATTCCCACCAGCCCAGCCTGTTGAGGTCCCTCTGGATGGCGGCATGACCTTCTGGGTGTATCAGCCACTCCTCTTAGTTTTGTGTCATCCGCAAACTTGCCGAGGGTACACTCATCAACCCCACCACCCAGACAACTAATGAAGATGTTAAACAGCACTGGACGCAGTGTTGTCCCCTGGGGAGCATCATTAGGCATTGGCCTCCAACCAGACTTTGTACCACTGATCAACACCCTCTGGGCCCAGCCACTCAGCCAGTTTTCAAATCTACCTCGCTGTCTGCTCATCCAGTCCATACTTCATCAGCTCCTCTACGAGGATATTACAGCAGACGCACTGAAAGCCTTAAAATAGAAGATGGAATATACTCTTAAATCCATAGCAATATCACAGAGTTAAAAGGCCCAAGACTCTGACCTAAAAGCAGTACGTTATAGTACTCTGTGAATTAGCAAGCATAATATAATACAAAAAAGTAAGAATAACGTAAAATAAAATATGCTAAGTCTATCTACCTAAAAGTACCATTTAACCTTATTTTTATATTGCACATTATGTTAATAAGTGTGTTCTGCATTTAAAATGTCATTGCTTCTGCAATCCAGGAAGGATCTCATCCCACATCCTTCAGCTGTCATCCCTTCTCAGAAAAGGAGAGCCAATGCTGCATCTGGAATCTAATTAAATGATCAGTAAGATTGTCCTTCAGAAAGTTCACATAAGAAGTGACAGGAAGCCGATTTGCTGCCACACCCAGCACTTCCAGCTTGCTGAACCTTGAAGAAGTTTAGAAGCCGTATCAGCTTTGACTATTTTTTAGATTTTTCTGCTATTTACCTGCAACTTTGACTTAAACAGCCTAATACAAGATCAACGTTTAAAAATACAACTTAATTAGACTATATATGTAGAAATAATAAACAAAACAACAGTTGATCCAAGAAGCACAAGCAACGTATGTCATCAGATGACATCAAGAACACTTAGCTGACTCTCATCTCACCAGGACTGACAGGTAAACATCCTCTCAGTATCATAATGCTTTTTACCCAGAAAACACTAAATTGTAGGCACCATCACTCCTGAAAGCTGAATTCCTGAATTTCACGCAATGCCCCATGAACGAGACGAAAGCTAGAAGCTTGGACACAGTCCATCATAAATCATAGAATATTTATGAATGAGTAACTGGAATTTCATTTGTAAGGCACTGCCACAATTTCCAGTAAGCCCCGGTGTTATGCTGAAGAAAAAAAAAATAATTATGCTATTCTCATCATTTTCAGAATGTGACCTGGCAGAAGGCAGACTGACTGCATATCAATTATACACTTTGCATCACAAGCCTTAATAAGCTATGAGCATCTTTTCTATGAACTAGGAAGTAGCTCCTTACATAAAATGCCACACACATTAACCTCATTTACAGGTATATTCAGATCAGTGTAGAACTACTGATTTTTCCACACTCAAAAGAAGATAATATATTCCTAAGTATTTAGTTACATTCAAGATTATAACCCCAAGATGTGCTGAAGTAAACCTGATTTGCTATGGGAAGATTATTTGTTTGAACACAGTAGGTAACTTCCTGCAGAAAACTAAGTAAAAGCTTGCTGATCTAAATAGAAGTCACTCTAGTTTGGTTTTCCATAGAACTCTATCTAGTGTTAGAAACAAGATCCTAAATCCTGGCTGACACTATTTGTTGGATACTAGAGGCATACTAATTTTACAGCCCTGGTACACACATCTAGCCCAGTATTTTCTGCTTTTAATAAGGCATTTAGTACAAAGATAGCAAGGTGCCTTATTAGAATAAGTTTGTTGACTTGTGAATGCTCACGATAAAAAGAACAGCAGCCATTTGTTCCTGTGAAAACTGAAAATTGATTGTTTCTAGAACATCAGTGTATCTAAAGAAAATGCACATTGCTCCTGACCACTTTTGCACTGATAACAAAAACCTATCATCTTTATCTTCAGAGCATCAGCAAAGTCTATTAAAATACATTACACCACCTGCTACAGACTTAGGGTACAATGCTGTCACAAACAAACCACCCTAATCTCCCACGAGTCAGGACCTGCAATACAGAGCAGGCCCCTGACTCATCAGCTGCTTGCCACGTAGGCTTTGGTCCATGACTGTCTTATTGCAAGCTTAAATCGGTCCGATTTCAGAGTAGGACAGGAAGCATCACATTTCTTGTAAAATTAAGATTCTAGTTCCCCATAGCTATTACAGTGCATAACAGAGAGCAACAGATCTATAAACTATTTTGTTCAACCCATAGAATATACATTGACCATGCTTGCTCACCTTTGCTATTCCTTCAACTTCAAATAATCCAATTTTCTAGCACAGTCACTCACACACACACACAAAATTATAAAGCCTGCTTTCAAGAACATTAGTCATTCTGATTTCAGTCTCCATAGCATTTGCCCCAGTTACAGAAAGAAACCAATCCATTTTTTTTCCAGATTGGTACCTCAGTAGAGTCCCCCAAAGACAGGAAGATTTGGCTCTTGTTCAATGTGGTAATTCATGCAAATACACAAGATAAAATTGCAGAGAGATGTTTTTAAAATGAAAGGGAAAGGTTTGGCCATCAAACTTTCAAAATCTGGAAATTTTCATTATTGTTTATACAATTTATCACCTGAAAATGAGAGCTTACAATAAAAATAATTGTCAAACTATGGCAACACGACAGAATCAATTGTTCAGTGATCACAGCTGGCCCAAGTCTTTTCAGCTCAGTAATCTTTCCTGGCCATCACAATGCCCATATTAAAAACATACCTGTCCTTGACGTCTTTCATAAGCTGCTGCAAGTCAATCTCCTGCTTCCTCAGGTTTCCAAATGAGGATTGGTTTTCCACATAACCCTTCCCTCCAGCTCCCAGGCTGATCTTTCCAAATGAAGTTTCAATACTTCCTTGAAGAAAATCTTCAAACTTCCCCATATATTTTGCAAAGTCAGACTCCACAATTACTAGGAAAGCAATAAAAGTAATTTCTACCTGTGAAGAGAAGTGCTGAAATGGTCCTGAAGTGAAACTTACAGAAAATATGACAAAGTAGTGAAGGTAAGGAACAGTATTGAGTAGGTAAATAATGAAATTTACAGCTCTGCAACTCTTACTTCTGCTTCCTCCTTATTTTCATCATCTTTGCTTCACTATCTTTTATATTTTGCCATTTTAGGAAAACATTATGTGATTGAAATGCTGAGCTCAGATGCTATGGAAGATTTATAAAGAATGTCTGAAACTTATTTCAGCTAAAAGAAAAAATACAAAGCAGACCTGCTCGTACGATAGGGTTAGTATTTTGCCATTATCTTGACATATATCTTTACAGAGCTGTCCCAAAGCTGACTGAAAACCAATGGAAGTATCTAATTGGCTTAAAACAACTCTCAATCTTATGCAGTTGAAAGCCAAACAACTGACTCAGAATCAGCTAATCTTCCAAGCCAGCTACAATTAACATCTAAACTTACAATTAACATCTAAACTATTTTCCTATATGGAATTGTGACATGCCCAGAAATATGGGATTCCAGATTGTTAACCTAAAACTTGGTTAGGACTGCTGTAGCTGGATGAAGAAAGAAATACAAGGGTCAACCATTTTTAACAGTCTGTGCAAGAAGAAAGGAAGCAGTGATAAAACTCGCTCAGCCTTGCCTGTGCAAGCATTCCCTGGCCTACTATCACCAAGACACTGTTCATTCAGTGCATTTTGACCTGCAGTATGGTATGATTTCGCACTACTATTATATACTGAATCCTCAAAAAATATTCTATGGGAGCTCCTGTGGCTGCAGTCAGCCCTGCTACTAAACAGTAGGACTGTATAGCTTGACAACCTTCAGCACTATTTCAGTAGTCTATCTAGGCAAAACTATGTTTTTTAAACAAACATTTATTATTACTGGTTTTAGTTAAATGAATAGTCAAGTAAGAAAAGATCCAGTCATCTCATTTCCACAGATGGAGAATACTTCAGAGCATTCCTCTAAAAGAAGCCCTCTAGTAACACGATCGAGAATAATTAACAAAAAAAAGATTAGGCTTTGCACTCTCTTTATCTGCAATAATAGTGCTGCCCAAGCATGGCTTTACCTGGTTTTATCGGTTTGTCTTCAGTAAGCACATCACTCAGGGTGACTGTCAAGAAATGATACTTGGGCTTCTGCCAGCACCAGAATTTCTTCTTCTTTGTAACTAAGCTCAGAAGCTGCAGCTTGTCTGAGGCATTCAGGTGGGAGACAGGGATCAAGTCACCTCCGCTGTCAGTTTCCCTCACAAAATTCTTTGTTGCTTTTGCAAACATCTTGGGGAATCAATTAAAGCCTGAAAGAATACATCTGTTTTTCAACAACTACAGCTGGAAAGTATAAATATTTACATTGTCACTTTAAAAAGTTCTTAGTTATATTGGTATCGGTACAGGGATAGTTAGTGTTTTCACCCTACCTTCTCCACTCTGAGCTGGGAATCATGATGGTTTAAACCACTTACCCTAAAGTAAAAAAGTTCTCATAACAGATGAAAGCATTTTACTTAAAATTTTAAATAAGCAACAGTGAATAAGCAAAGAACAATGCACTGCAAACATAACATGCAAGTCTTAAACATTAGAAGAAAATGTATGAAATTTATGATCACACAGATAACGAAGAAAGAAAATAAATGTGTGAGAAAAATATTCTCATCTACAGCTGAAAAGTTCCTTCAAGAAGTGCTCACAGGTAATTAATCTGTTAGGGAGGAAAAAAAAACTTACACAGGTTACCTGAAGTCCTAAGTAAAAGCTTCTACTAATGAGCACCACGCAGAGACCAGCTGGGATGAGGAGAGCACTGGTGCAATGGCAGAGGATTTCTGCCTCCACACAGAATCCTTTTATTACCTAAGATAAAATTATCTTACTCCATATAAGGTAACTGGGTATTATTCACAAATTATCTTGACCTTTTTAATAGAGAGTAAACACAGATAAGGATAATAAAACTATTCTATAAAAAGCAACAAATATTTGTGCTGGCATCTTTGTGACCAAGTTTTGTTTCTGAACTACGCCCCAATTAATTTTTTTCTTTCTGAACCTTTTTACCTTCAATGTTTTCCAATTTTCTATTTCCCATTAGCATAACTACAGCTAAATTGAACATATGTTATTTGCAACTGTTATTCATATCTGCTAAACAGCTACAGATATTACCTTATTCTAGCTTTTAAATTAAAAAATATTGGCATCTCTTATTGTGTAAGGTTTCCTTTATCCCAAGCAATGCATTTTGCTGTATTTATAAGGAATTTTTTCAATACTGGAAACCAGCTAAACTCACAGGAGAAATGGTAAAATGACCATTCACAAGTGCTAAACACACAATTCTAATAAACTAATTTTTGATTTTTTTCATAGAATCATAGAATGGTTTGGGTTGGAAAGGACCTCAAAGATCATCTAGTTCCAACTCCCCTGCCATGGGCAGCAACACATTTTTAAAAAATCTAATCCTTTTTAGTTCTTCAACTCTGTGTTTCTTGACCTCATGATATTTCCAGAATTAAAACAGGTTGGTTTTTTTTTTTAAAGTTGGCAGCATTTCCTTTGAATCCCCCAACTAACACTGACTGGAAAGTTCAACTAAGAGCATAAGATGTCTTAGCTGGCTATCCACCCATTCATGATTAATTACGTTTCTTGCTCCACAGAGATGTTAGATTTGTCATTTACAAACACTGGCCAGGATAAGTTAGAACAGACTTCAAACAAAAATTGATATTGCAGTGGGCACTCCAGGATTATTGAGAGAAAATGGAAAACTGAATATATATTAGTGGCTGGACCACAGGCTCCATGTTTTATTATCAACTGGAGGAAAAAAAGCCTTTTTTGCAAATGGGAACTTCCCTTTCCATTAGCTTTTCCCAAATAGCCCATTTCAGATAGTATTTTCCACAGTACTTACCAATTCATGTTGAGGTATCTACCAACTCATTAAACCCCGATGACCTACTTTTAGTTCTCTAGGTAAGCAAGTAAAGGGTGTTTCCCAACAACACCTGCATGGAAAGGATCTGAATGATGTCAAAGTCACATAACATTTTATTGAAGTGTCTTCTGGGACATTCATTGTAATTGTAGCTGCAACAAACATGCAGCACAGCCCCAGCTAGATGCACTGGGAATATTTCCACTCACATTCTTATTCTCTGACCTTTTCCTAAACTCTGAACTGAGATTGATTTTTTGCATTCTTAAATTTCTCCTCATTAATTTCCACAGGTTTAATGTGAGAGAGAGCACTTTAACAGAATGAGCAATGCAGCTCCACTGCACCAGAAAAAAAAAAATAATAAAAAAAATCAAAAAACAAGAAAACCTCAAACCAACCCAAACAAAACAACAGCGTAAGAAACTAGTATTCTTTTTTCCCTGGGACTTCTTTTGCATGACACTGTATTCATAACCAACCAGATGTCTGAATTGTCATGGAAGGGACCATCAAAAAGAATTCTCACTGCCTGCACTAGCTGCTCTTTCCCAGCATAACCTTCTTGAAACACTTCTGTGCTTTACATGATTGTCCACTCATTCTGATTCCATTCCTACACAAGCAACTCACATGGGCATAGTCTCTGTAAAGAAAAAGATGCAGCAATTTCTGAGGAGGTAATGATAAGACAAAATGCAAAAAACAGTTCCTATGATTTGGCATTGTTACACACTCACTGAATCTCATGAGAAGAACCATTAACACCATTCCATAAAACTCCTGGTTTATGGTGGTTTGTCTTCACTCCCAGTCACCACACTTTTGACTAGCAAAAAGGACATCCAGGAAAGACAACAGAGTGCTTATGAGGACTACTGAGACTCACCAGGCAGGAGAGATGTGACTGTCTTCAGACTCAGAGTGGCAACGTCAGCGTCTCCTACACTTTGCTGTGCTGGGAACGTCTTTGCAGGAAGCATATTGCTGGTGCAGCTGTACCTGCAAAGCAAGAATAATCTATTTAAATTCCTGTTTATGTCTCTTTGGATATAGTGCCTTTAACACAAATTCTAAAATGCACCCAAATACCTTGTTTCACTAGTTCACAAAACAAAGAGGAGTTGAATATGCCCTTAGCCAACATCAGGGAGGTAATACAGCTACCAGGATCCATGGCATCCTGACTGAACGCACACGGACTGGTTATGGACACAGCATTAAGAAAACTCTGCCTTTGGAGTTTCTTCCTCTGGAAATTTTATTAGAGCTGTGCTTGGTTTGGCAGAATTAAAAGGAAAGGTATCAAAGCTGGTAGGAAAAGCCTGTCAGAGTGAATTCCCTCTTGCAGATTGATAGCTAGGCGTGAAAGCAGAAAAGGAAGAAGGAGTACCTTCCTCGCCTACTGAGAAATTTCAAATTAGCCTGAACCTGGGCTATGGCTGGATTATTCAACAAAGAGGATGAGCTCAAGCAAAGATATCTACAGCAACTTCATTGTTTACTTAGGCAAACAAATCTTACTCTGCTCCTTTCCTTTATCACAGCTCAACAGAGTGGGACATCAGATCCAAAGAAACGTTTTATGAATAATCAGTGCTTACTTTTGTCAGCACAAAAGCAAGTTCTCAACAGTTGCCTGATATTTCTTACACTCTGTGTACACATACATTGACCTTTACAAAAAATACAAAAAACCCTCTTTGTTTTCTCCATTTAATACAAGATTACCTATCACACTGGGCACAGTACACAGGGAATTTGGGAAGAGGGTGACAACTGGATTGCCAAATACATTAGTACATCCACTGCCAACCCAGGCTGTAAGGAAACAGGTTAAAAGGACAATCCCTGAAGGCCAAAGATGGCCACGCAGGAGCCACGGCGTCAGAAGAGCTGTTAGGCATTAACTTCGCTGAGCAGCAGTGGTAATGGCCTTTGAATCCTAATGAAGTTGGAGTTTATGCCGAAAGGCAACTACAAATGTAGAAGTGATGACAAGCAGTACGTGTGTTTTATTACAAAACCTTATTTTCACCTCCTTTCTAGATAATTTAAATTAAAAAACAGCCATAAAAGCTAACACGCAAAGCCTAGCAGGGATGTTCACACAATGAATTTCAGTCCTTGAATGTACACGGTCTCTGAAAACATATTCAATAAACTTTAGTCCTCTTTTGTGCCTCCAGAATGTTACAGCTCTCCTCTCCAAACACTCGACACCACACAAAACCACGGTGGCTCGATGCACCTAACAGGATGCCGACCTGCAAGGCGACGCCATGAGGGCCGCACGCTTTGGCAATGAGCCCGAAGCGTGAGGAGACAAGCTGCCTTTGCCCTTGGCGAGCAAACCACTGCCCACCTCACCGAGACTGCGCTGAGGGGCTCAGGGAGGCATCCCAGCACGGGCATCGCCCTCAAACGCTTCTGCAGCCCCGCCACGCCACGCTGAAACCTCTCTCAAAACCACCACACGTGAACTGCAACCATTCAGCCTTGTTCTTCCCCCCGCGAAGGCGGAGGGCGCGCACGGGCAGACAACCAAGGAGAGCGGTGCTCCCGCAGTCAAGCGAGGCGGCCGCAGCGGCTCCCCCTGGGCCTGTGACAGGGCGGGAGGGGCGGCGGGGGGCACGCAGCGCGCCGAGGCCCCGCTCCCCCTGCCCCAGCCCGCCGGGAAGGGAGGAGCGGCGGCGGCCAGGGCCCGGCACGGCTGGCCCTCACCGCCTCTCCGGGCCCGCTCCCGTACTCACGGCTTTCCCGGCGATGCCCGCCGCCAGGCCCAGAGGATGCGGCGAGCTCCGCCCGCGGGGCGTGCCGCGCCGTGAGGCGAGGTGCGGAGGGCGAAGCTCAGCGAAGAGCCGGAGGGAAAGCCTCCACAGCAGAGGGGGTTTCTTGCCGGCGCTATGGCGCGGCGAGGGGCGAGGCGGGAGGAGGGCAAGCCCCGCCCGGGTGCTCGGGCCGTGCGGGGAGGGCGCGGTGGCGGTGCCCCGGGGCGCCGGTCGAGGCGGCGGCGCCATGTTGGTGCGCAGGGTGCCGCCCTGGCACATGCCAGCTGGGCCGGGCCGCGCCTGGCTGAGGACCGGGCGCTGCCGTTGTCCGCCTGTGAAACCCCGGGGCAGCTTCTGCTGGCTTTTTGTGTCCCTCGCCTTCCCTCCAGCCTGCCTCATCTTCCCTCAGGGGCTGAAGATCCAGCTGTGAGACAGCTGTACAGGGGGGACAGGTGGAACGGGCTGCCAGCCATGGCGGGCTCTGCCCGGGGTGGCACGCTGAGCCCTGGCCGTGCCGTGCCAGAGGTGCCCATGGGGGCTGCCCTGCGTGGTGGTGCGGCCTTGCAAGGGGCTGGGATGAAAGGCTTGATTGTCCCCATCAGCCCGGCCATGGGGTGGAACAGCTGTTTTCGCATGGTTCCTTCCAGTTAAATAACACAGGCAGCTTCTTTTCCCTACTGCTAATTGTCTGACAGTGATGGTTTATGACACAATTAAAAAGGAAAATGTTGTGACATCTTCTCAAATCTGTCTCAGATCACCCGTGGTCAGAAATGCAGAGTATCAGTGGTCGGCGTGCAAAGTCTGCTGGAAGCAACAGCCCTGCCGCGTTTTTGGCTGTGGATTCACAGCTCTGGGGTTGGCCCTGCTGGCCTTGCGAAGTCGCAGCGGTCTGCGTGGGAGCATCCCGCAGTCTGGGGACCTTGAAGAGCAGCACTGTGGAAAATGAGAAACGTGGTCAATGGAGCACAGGGAGCAGGTTCGTGAACCACAGTGTGAAATACTGAGCTCTGTCACCATAGCTCAGCCCTTTGAAAACAGTGCAACACCGAAATAAAACAGCTTAGTTGTTTATGATACCAAAGGACTGATCCAGTGAGAAATAGATGAGTCTGCAGAAACCCAAGGAGTAGTTTTTCCAAAATAATAAACCTCAAAGAAATATTTTCAAGCGAACCATGCCCCTGGCCAGGTACTTCTGTTGTGGTTTGAAGAGAGAGCATTTGAGGCTGTGGGATACAGTCCCAAGTGTCACATCACCAGACCTTAACAGAGTAACGTGTGGGCTTTGGAACAAAGGGAAGTTGAAAGTTACACGTCCTTAAATCAATATTCCCGGGTGAGAGCTAACAGTTAATGCATATAGGTAAAGTAGTATTCATTTCTTCCATTCTGTTTAACTATGTACATTATCCAAAACTTCCAATTATTTTCAGCAGATTTTAATCCATCACCCCCTTCTGATTCCCCCAGGTGACATCCTTGATAACAAATCAATGATAAATAGATTTCCCTTCAGGGGCTCCACCTGCTTACAGAAATTTGAACAAATACACTGGATGGAACTAAGCAAGTATCTGCATTTGTGATAATACTTTTTATGGATTAGTATATAAAGCTCCATTCTTAGAGCCTCCTCCTGAGGAAAAGCACCCACACATCCTCAGGAGATCTCTTTTTAGGATGAGCACCAAGCTGCAGAATCACTAGCTCCTGTAATAATCTCCCACAGTGGCCAGTAATAGCACACGTTTCATCAGCTATCATGTGTTTTTCCAGGGAGTGGCAATGTGTGATTCATTTCAACTGCAAGTGTCTGCTAAAGCATATTTTGAGAAATGAAGTCAGGAAGTTGCACTGAACAAGATTACCATGGAAATATTCACCAGGGAGGGAGGACACAAATAAAAACAGTGAAACTTGCTAGGTATTTTAAGTATGCTACCAGCAGTTGTGTGCATACCAAATAAAGGGTGCCCACACCAGGAATTTTTCCATCTTTTCAAGAAAAACCTTGGAGCAGAAATCTATCCACTTGAAAGACACAAGGCAATGTATGATCGTTTTCAGACGCTTCTAATTAATTAAAAGAGACAAACATAAGTCTGGATATTAGCAGACAGGTTTTGGGCTACGCAACAATTAACTTGAAGGCTTCTAAGGCTGTTATCAAAACTGGCTG
The DNA here is from genome assembly GCA_013400195.1 of Aramus guarauna. Classification (NCBI taxonomy): domain Eukaryota; kingdom Metazoa; phylum Chordata; class Aves; order Gruiformes; family Aramidae; genus Aramus; species Aramus guarauna. The sequence goes on along the minus strand of VXBL01010529.1, from coordinate 521,059 downwards.
CAAACAGGAGATGTTTAGGATTGAACACCCACCTTGAGTCTTTGTGGAAATGCTCTTCAGGTGTACTGCAAATACACATTGTGAGCATGGTCTGCGTTGGGATCTGTCTGCCACACACTCCATCTCCTGAGCTGAAGCATGAAGTGCATCACTTCTGCATTAGAAGATCCTTCTGCATTACTCCTGCATGAGAATATCCTCTTGCAGAAAGAGCAGAAGGAGAAAAACAGAGCTTTTGCCTCTGGGACAAACTCCTTTTGGTATAGGACAAGATTTGGCTACGTTATTTAAATAAATGAGACAATCGACATGAGAACTTCACAGCCACAACTTAAAAAAATGAGTAATATACATAATAAGTGAGCAATAACACAAAAGATAGTAGTCAAAGAAAAAGAACAAACCCCAACACAATAGTTGTATGCTTTTTGAACACCTTTGTGAAACTCCTCAGGCGTGATACTAAGATAAGACATCATTGAGCAGGCCACCACAAGATGTCAGCATTGCAGAATGGTTCTTCCTACCAGGTACACAAAAGGTCTTTGCATCCTATATGCGTTTGGTATTAAATCTTTAATTTTGTATTTTTTTTTCTTTTAGTGTGATGGCATAATATGGCCTTATTTTTTTTCAACCATTGACATTAGGATAGAAGTCCAAAATTGGCTGCAAAGGGGGATTTCTTAAATGGCTATTTTTTTTGGTCTTTATCTATAAAAGAGTTGACTGAAGTTCAGCCTGTATATTGGCGTGTCCAGAGGCTGTCTAAAGTGCTCTGTTGCTGCACGCTAGGCTTTTTTTAAACCCTCGCAGTGGCTGGAGAAGGGTCTGCTGGCTTCAGTTCTATGGAGGAAATGGGAAGAAAGTGTGAAACTATTTTGGGCTTCCATTTAGAAAAGAAGGATATTTGGGGCAGCACATCTTTTTAAAGGTGTCCAGCAACATAAGCCAAATCACCAGCAAAAGAATGAACTTCTTTTTTCCCCCCGTTTCCTGTTGCAAGAATAAAAGATCCGAGCAAGTTTTTTGTTTGTTTCTTTCAAATCAACTAACCAGCCTTATTTGTATTTCACATTAAAATTCATCTCCTGTTTTGGTGGGATGCTCTGTAGTTTTCACCTCTACTGTTCAAGTCCCCCAAAACATTTCCTGTTGCAAACAACAGCTTTCTTGCTCTCCTGCTGGTACGGCTGTCATCAGCCTTTCCACAGTGCCAGCAGCTACTGACAGGTTTAGCAAACACCAAGTTACTGTGTCCTGCTCGGGGGAGACCACAGAGAGGGCGTAGTAAGCCAGGAGGGACCGTCTGAGTTCAAAGCAGGCAGAAAGCTGCGTTTCCCTACCCGTTCTTGAAGGCGGTGATGGGAAGGTGGCATCTGTAACTATCTGAAGAATTTGCCTGTGAGATGAGTTTGGCCACTATTCAGAGGCTGTATGTTTTATTGTCAGGTTCAGCTCTGCTACCATATATGTCTCCCATATGGGGACATATACAAGGGAAAAAAAAGAGTTCACTAGTGGATCATTTAGTCCCACGGAGGGACAGCTGAAGAGTGGCACGCAGAGATGCAGGAGGAGGTGGATGTGTTCAGTACAACTCAGTATAGCCTGTTTGCTGTAACTCATTCACATCTTGGCATCTCGAGTCTTGATGTTGGCGTGGGGGAAAACCATGCTCTATCTACCTTTCTGTAGGAAATGTGTAGTGGCACAGGACTCCCCTCTGTCACTCTAAAAGCTCTTTTATCCCCATGGTGACTGTTTTAATGGACATGCCAATATACAGGCTGAATTTCAGTGAACTTTCTAAAGATCTGCCTATGAAAACCTTGTGATTATTTGATGGTTTTCCCATTCTTTTAAGAAAATTGTTAGAAAAAGTAGACTAGGACCATGTCTAATAGATTGTGGTTACCTAAGGAGTCATCTAGTGATGTCTCTAACAAGAATCTGGAGGACAGTTTGCATGAAGCTGCTTGAACTAAGTGCTTCTAGTTTTAAATTGTAGATTAGATGGCAGCTATAGAACTTTATTTCTTTTACAATAATGATAAATGAAGACTTAGGAATATATAACATTTCTTGCATGTTTCAAAAGTCTTTTCCCATAATAGCTTATTATGAACCATCTGGTCTTATTAACAATTTATCAGAAACCATCTGGCTGCTATATTGTTCAAGTGATTCAGTAGTAGGACTTCCTTTTAAATTAGCCAAAAGGAATGGCTCTCAAACGATTGTGTAGGAGCCTCAAACATTTATGTAGGTCCTATTTTAAAAGCACATTATTCCACATTAAACTACAAAAGTCTAAAAAATACTAATAAAATCTGAAATGAAATTTATTCCCTATGTATCTTAATTTTTCTTTTTTTTTTTTTTTTCCCCCATCTTTGGTTCTTGGCCAGTTAGAACAGGACCTACAAAGTCAAATGGTGAACTGTATTAACAAACATTAGGATTTTTTTTTTCAATAAAACATTGCAAACAGAGGATACCTGTCACCTGTCAAAAAATGAGGCCCTTCATCTTTGTATTTTTGCACACGTACACCTTTCAGACTGTAAGCACTCTGGCAGGGTTCTTTAAAATACAACTGTACAGCACATGGCACTATTTGAAGTATAGTTGTACAATGCCTAGTACTATGGGCAGCTAGGTACAACTGATTATAAATGATTACCCAATAGGCATTGATTTAGTAAACTGCACTTCCGATCATGATTTTTCTACTGTTAAATTTCCAGATCAAGAAAAATGCAATCCTAAAATTAGTGCAGTTCATATTGATTTTGTTATTTATAGACAACCTTAAAGTTACAGTGAACAGAACAACTAGGGAAAGCACATCTAAAGAACACATAGGAAGTTCAGGACAAAATTGGCAAAACTAGATGAGTTAAACGATCCATGGGGAAGAGCCTGTGACTGAAGCTGCCTGAAGAGAGGAAAGCTGACTGTAAGGAACAATTTTCTTTGCTCAGCTCCCCGGGTTTATTCTGGTTCACACAATTCCTCTTGCATTCTCTGAATGGATACATATGCACAAGCACCCTTGAAAACACTCACTATGCAACTGCGGGAGCAAATTATTTGGGCAGAATTGTCCAAAGAATCCGCAGGATGTGATTGTGGTTCCTCACAAGGCAGTCGGCTGGATGGTGTTTGTATTACACTGAGACAGAACAGGAGCACAGCTGTAGTCAAACCTTGCAAAATGTTCAGCAGCTAACATTGCTATTTCATTGAATAACACCATACACGTTTTCATCTACTACAACATTTGTAGTAATAGCTTTATTATGATTTAAAACAAATTTTGACTCCTCTTCTGGTTTTTGTGTCACCTTTGTTGTATTTCCCAATTATTTTGCAACTCCTTAACCCCCATTCTCATTACCTGTTAACTGTCAGCTCAGTCTCTCTGAACCGAACAACAAGGGGAATTCCTGTTCCAGGGCAATCTGAAAGGGGTTTCTCCAGAAGGACGAGGTAACGCACTTTTTAAGTACCCATAAAGACAGAAATGGATAGTTTTATTTGGAGAGCTTTGAAGCAGGCCACGGCCCACAGAAGTGGCGTATGCACTGAGGAGAAGACCCCAAACGGCAAAGCAGCCAGTGGCTCCCGAGGGCCCTGAGGAGCTGTGAGGCTGCATTGCTATTACAGGGTGAATCAGGGCTCCTGTAGCTTCCCAGGGGCTGCCAGGGGCTGTCTGCACCTTCTGCTGTAGAAATGCACACCGCAAGGAAGGACAAAAGGGAAAAAAAAAAACCCACCCCGTTTCACACGGGGCTGTGGGGCTGCGAGCTGTTCAGTGCCGTTGGGTACCAAGAGCAAGGTTTCTTTTTAAAGCCCTTTCATTTTTCAACTTGCTATTGCTGCCTCCTAGCTTCAGCATGCGAAGGATCTTTTTTTCGATGTTTCACAGACAGTGAGGTAAGAACATACCTGGGTTTTTTCCACTCAAGGGAAGCAGGGTGAAAAGAACACAGTTCTTTTTGAAACAAGAAGCAAGAGCTGGCAAGCAGCTCAAAACTGTGTGGGCTGCTAATTACATGGGCGTTCCTTTTATATTATGAAACAGTGTTGCCCCAAAAGACAGCAAGGTACTATAAACCGGGTGATGAGGGTCAAAACAGATTGGTATGTGTAGGAGGCTGCAGCTGTTCTGTGCGCACGGAGGGAGCCACCACACAGCAGTGGTGTCCTGCAAATTCGTGGTTAGGGCTAAAGTCACACAACTCCAGGTTATTGATGCTGTTTGTTATATTGCAGTTACATATACAGACCAAGTCTTCACTATGCTGGGAAAAAAACCCCACATCATCACATATGAAACAAAGTGCTGGACTGTTCTCTGACCATTAAAAATGTATTTTATTTGCTCTGTCATAGGACTGAAACTGGTATCCTTGCTGTTTGTACTGCCCTCGTTTGTCTGAATGATGCATTGACTTGGGTGAGTAGCATCTGTAACGGGTGATGCGAGTAACCTTGGGCGAATGGCTTATTGCCAGTAGTACCCTCTGTGCAAGCGGGAGACGGGAATGCACTTCCTACTACAGAACTGGTTGTAGTCAGCTTGAGCTGGGGCTTATTTGGTTCTTCCGCAGTTACTTTCCAGCCCCACCAATGCCAATACACCACAGTGTCAGCAATGTGATTTCTAAGAGAGAAGGAAGACCAGCTGTGTCCTGAGAGGAAGCGTTAGTATGAAAGGAAACAATGAGCAACTGGTACTGGCAAAGCATGAACTGCAGTCAGTCTGCTGGCTGGGACCTTGTGACTGCACACTTCAATACTGAGAATCTTATTTCAGTAATATATACTCTTTCCTCTCATTCCTTTCCCCCATCATTTCAAACAAAAGAATTCCTGTTGATATCAAGGCCAAAGCATTCCCATGTGCATCAGCTTCGGGAAGCTTTGCAGCTGGATAAAATACAGTGGAACTCCTACTATGGCCTTTTGTGCGACATGGCACGTCCAGATCTCTTTTCCAGTTTCTGATATCCACAAAAGGGGAGAATATATCCTTGACTTCTCTACACTATTTCAACTTTGGTTGAAGTTTTACTCTTTCTCCAAAACAAGGAAAGGGGAGACGTTAAGGACGGGGTAGGCTCACCATCCTTTGGTACCTAGAGAACCAAGACAGAAAAAGTCAGCCTTGCTCTAACTGACCTACCTGCAATGCTCTTTCTCAGGCAAAGTCCTCAGTAGAAGTTTTTCCCTATGAAAGGCCTTAAGAATTTGGTGCACTATTTTTGAACTGCATAAGAAAATTTATTTTCCCATCCAAAAACCCTATATAGCTATTATATAGCTCTAGTGGTTTTCACAAGATTTGTTTCACTGACTGAAGTGCAAGTAACAAACAATGAATACAAGTAGAATGATTTCTTGACTTCACTCCATCTTCAGTCTGTCAGTGGCTGAAATGATAACAAACGTAAGAGTAAACAAAACAGTAAATCTCTCTCAGCTATTAGACAGGTTCTCATCTATTGATAAATCTACATAATCTTCCTTGCTCTAGGCTGAAATCTAGGCATTGCAGACATATCCTCATAAAACCTAAGAAGGAAAGGATTTTTCAAGGCATGTACTGCAGTAATTCAAACTAGATTTACTTCAGCCTTTACACCATGGCTTTTTTTTTCCCAACACAAGTTAAAAAGTAAGAAATTTGTAATTTAGGAAAGCAATTTTTTATTAAAGAAATTTTAATAAAAATGTTAACTAAGCAAATAATCATATATTCAAATTCTAATATCTGATCTTAGTAAAATAGCAAGTGAAACATCAGCTCAGAAAATCCTCAAATAGTGCCCCAACACATTAGAGAAAGCCCATAATCCCTAAAGTCTGTGAAATGACAGACAGAAACATCAGCTGATACATCATCATACACAACATCTTGTCTTCCAGGAACTTATTATTGTTCCAAGAGCCTGTAAAAACTTACATCAATGAACCCACAGAGTCAAATTCTCAGTTAACTTAAGCCTCAGTTATACTCAGCTCAGTAGAGCAATGTTGATTTACCTCAAATGAGGGTTTACACAGAGCAATTTCAAATATTTCCCTTGGTACAGAGTAAGCAAAGATACAAATTCATAAGTATACAGCAGAATTTGGTATCTGGCCAGCTTTTAACCCCATTTAAAAACTCAGAGTAACCCTACAAATTCTAATGCATCTGCTGGGATGGGGATTTCAGTTAAAAAATCAACAAATTGAGCGTGGAGAGAAATGTTTGCAAGACGGAAGAAATATAACAGAGGCATTAAAAAAACAGAAGAAAGGAAAAGAAGCCAAGAAGTGTCAGTTACTATGCGGAGCAAGCTTTGCTCAGCTGTCAGTGTTTTTCCTCACGCTATGGTCGTTTGAATGATTTAGCAGTAAGCAAAATGATTTTAAAATAGAGATTACTGTAAATGAACAGACAACTAAGCTTAAACACAAATTGGATGCAAGGTCTGTAGGAGCCAACTTTACCTTACACTTCTGTAGGGCAGACCCTGCCTGTTTTGCCTGGGTAGCACTGACTACACATGGGTACCTGGCATGTTATTAGCTCCAGGGGCAATCGTGAGAAATTCACTCCATATCCATTTCTCTGTAAAAGAAGTTCCTACTGCCCTGGGTGTTCATGATCAGGGCACCAATACTGAGGATCCCTTGCCATCTTGTTCTCCCTTTTATAATTATTTAAAAAAAAAAAAATAATTACTGCTTCTGTAAACTGCTATTTTCCCAGCAACTTGAACAAAATGCTAGTTATTTCAGGTACCAATGAAACCATATTAGATGTCTCTGAAATTAATCAGCAATTAAGTGATTCCCACTGATACAATGAGCAAGTTCCAAAGTTCTTAACCCAATACAGAACCAAAATGGCTGGATTTCAAAAAACACGAGCTGATTCTTGCCCACTATAAAAACTTTTTCATTTGGCCTCTATCCCTATTCTGCCATGTACAACAGCTGAGGATATTTTGCATGGTAACAGATTTATTGATCTCATTTTCCCAGCTCTTCCTGCAACCTCCATGCTCCCTCCCACCAAATCTTTGTACACACTGAATCTGGGAAATGCTGCAGAACTGCAGGCAGGAATTACAGGTTGGTCAAGAATTACACTCACTGTACTCCCACATTTTTCAAGATCCTAATCCATCCACATTGCACCTTATACACATACAGTGTGACTGTGAGATGGAGTTGAGATCTGATTGGCAGAGCTGTCCCGAATCACCATCTCTGAAGGGAAAAAACACTATATCGATGCCATTTCCTTCCAGTTATTTATTTTATCCAGTAAATACTATGTTTCTTTGGTTTTACAAGTTGTTTTATGGAGAACATGTGGTTTGTGGTCTCCACATACATGCTAAAGCATAGAATTGATGCTGCACATCTGCCTGCTAAAAACTGCTTTTAAGAATCAACTTCCAGCTGTAAGTGAATTCCATCAGCTTACCCCTTTCCCTGCCCCAGTGCCTGGCATGACAGCCATACAACAGTGCTGTACAGTGTGTGCAGGTTACAGGTAAACAACTGGAACACTGGACAACTACCAGACAGATTGTGAGAGTGATAAATAAGGCTTCTAGCAGATGGAAGCTCTTTCATACTTGCCGTTTTCGCAAGTGTAAAGAGCACAGATCGCTACAGCAGCTAGACTTATTTCAGCTGTCACTGACAACCTTTGAAGAAAGGTGCTTACAACCCCTGGGAAAAAGTCAGGGTGCTCTATGACATTTGCAAGTAGGATTTATTAACATCCAACCAAATTGGTTACAGAGACAAAAATAACAAATCATATTGTGCATCAAGGTGCTCCAACATTATTACAATTTTTTGGAGAAAGTGAAGCAGAAAACAGGAATGATCCTGACTACAGAAAGTTTTCTCAAAAACCTGAAAGTCAGTGGTAATTCTAACACATAAGATACCTTTCTTCATTCTCAAATCACTAAAGCCCTATCAAAACAAACAACAAACTCAGTATTTAGCAGCTTTGCGTATGTAATACTTCACACGTCGTATGTTTTTCCAATACTAGAACTAGTAAAATACTGTTAACATAAATACAAGACTGCCTGATTCTTAAGGATACCAACTGTCTCAAAGGCGCAGAGCTGAAGGAGCTCATCACCTTTTATGGATCAACCTCCCAAACATTCTCTGTAAGTTTTAATATGGTTTAATTTTATACAACAAAAACACCAAATCCACAATTTATATAAAAAACAAACCACTTAAAATTATTTTTTTAACATATGGCAACTATTTACGTGGAAAATTTCTCTTATTGCTTTCAAAAGCTGCAGCAAGAACAGTATCTAAGAACTGAGCAGTACAATACTACATTTGGTGATAAGTTACAGCATTCACTAAGTTTCAACAGATAACGTGCAGTTTCTTAGGAACCCACAGCTGCTGGAGTAAGTTGCACTCACCAGTAGCTAGAAAATAGAAAGGATGTTAGCGAATATTGTGGATTTTATTTATAGTAGGCATAATCCATGAATGAAAACACACTTAATCAAAAAACCCCCTTCCATTTTAACTTTACTCCTTTGAATAGCACCATCTGACTCTAGCCCTTGCGAGATGTATCCCGTTATGTGGAGAAGCTGGATTTCTTCCTTCTCTTTATCACATATGCATTGTGAGCCAAATTTTGCACCCCTCTTCAGCTTGTCCCCCGCCCCCCCGTACATGTGGTACATAAAGAAAAGTTGTATTGAACAAAGTAAGATATGCTGAAAATTTCCTGCTCTGCAAAGCTGGCCATCTAGAGAGATGACAGAAGAGATTTACACAAAAGCAGATGCAAGGACCTTAATTAGGAGCATGCTGAGCAGATGTGGCTGCACATTTCCATCGCATACTACCCTTACCAGGCTGCGGTCTGACTCCAGAATGCAAGTGGGAAAAAGTCCTGTTCACAGTCAAGGAGAAGATACAGAAGTAGGCCACAATGTTTATGGGGAAAGTTTTGTTAAAACCAGCTTTTTGTTGTTGTTGTTAAAAACAGCTTTTAGGCATGATTTGTCATTTAAAAGCTTGTTAGAGCAGACTGTGTTCCTGTTCTGCAGAATTTTTTTTAATAATGAGAAAATGGGATGCTGAATAAGGACTTTTAGATATGAGAGGCCACATAGAAAACCTCAACATGACTGTAAACATCTGAGGGCAAGTGGGGGACATGGGAAGGAGTGAAGTTTTTGTTAAGCTGGGTTTTCTTGAGACCAGCACCAGACCTTTGTGCCACCCCAAAGCTGTCCCTGGTCGTATGTTCTGGCCCCATGAATTTATGTTCCATTCTGTGCCACAATCTGGCTTCAACACTAAACTGCCAAATAACAAGGTGACCTTGTTTGCGACCACCACCTCCTTCAGGGGCCAGGTTTTAAAAGGAACCAGCAATCCTGCTTCAGGCCCTTCAAAGAAAATATGCTGGTGAAAGAACAGATCTCTAGGATATTTCCTTCTCAAAATTTTGGCTGTTTTCACTCCTCCTTCCACACATCTAATTTTCTGAGCTCTGTATAAAAAAAAACCCCAAAGTACTGAATCTGAATTTCAAAAAGCCTCTAAAAGAAGTAGATCAGTGCTGGCAAGCTAACACATAAAGCATATCTCAGAGAGCAGAGATTCAGAAAGGAATGCAAAGATTAATGGTGCACTCCAGTTCCACTCAGTCTAAAGGGCACTTTATGCTTCCACTCAGTCTAAAGTCTGAGTGCTATCAAAAGTAGTTTCCTAAACAAGTGACACTGTTGTTTCATAATCCCAAACAAAAACTGCACGCAAATCAGATATTAAACATCAAGTCTGAAAATCTAGAAGTAGAGCTGTGGGTTTCTGTTTCTATGAACACTATTTCCCTGCATTTTTTTTTTTCTTTCTTTACTGTGTAATTTGAAAACTGAGTCAGTGTTTTAACACCCAAAGGCCTGAGCTGCTCCATCATCTTGATGCAAGTTTATAGTGAATTTTCTAACTTTGTGAATGGGTACACCAAGAAATGCAATGCTAGGTGAGTGCTTCTCAAACTGCCCTCTGTAAACGTTACTCAATATGATTCTGATGTCGTGAAACAAGAGAGCTAAAACAGCAGGCAATGGTCATCAGGAAACTTTAAGACTAATCCATTGAGCTGAACAGCTTGGGGATTGCTGCTGTGTATGAAAGGAAGCAGTAAGTTGTCTGATATGTTCTTTTTACCATCCAGGTAGAAATGGGGGAAAAAAGTCACTCAATGTCAATTATTAAAATAACAGCTGTCTTAGTTACACTGCAGAAAGCTAATGTAAGTTTTGAACTCATTAACACATCTGAAGTTTTGGGGAAGAAAATTACCAAAACTTCATATTTTACCAAGAATAAATGTATAGAGTATAGTAAGGTTAGTGAATTAATAAATTTTTATGCAGAAATACACAGAAGTAACATTGACACAATTTTCTTCCACTTTTTAGTATACACTTGACAGCAGTTTAATAGCTAAACCCAATTGTTTCATACAAAAGTAAGCTGGGACAACTATACTGCAGCTGGAACATGGGGTCAGAGGATCATTCACAACCGGATGCAGCAGGTTTGTAGATGTGTAGAGGTATACCAGAGGAGTTATTGTACAATGGTTTTGCTTCATGTATTTAAGAAATGCCTTGGATTATTCTCAGACATTATTTTTCTGGAAATGATAGTAAAATTCTTAATTTTACCTTCTTGATATGGGAATTTTGCTGAAGAAAATTTTATATAAGGCACTACTGACCCCAGTGCTTCTTGTCATTAATCAAACGTTTTTTAGACATTTTAGATTGTAAGATACACAGCCACACTGCCAGTCTGATTTCTCAAAAATCATGACTCAAACACCCAATATGAGATTATTTTCGTTTAACATCTGCTGATTTTAGTGCATTACAATGCTTTAACTTTGTCTTTTGGCCTCTAATCATTTAATTTCAGATGCTATCAACTATTAGGTCATATGAAAAGTATGGAGAAATCCCCTCCATATACAGAAAATACAAACCCAGCAATCAGATCAGACAGTAATCACAGTAGCTACCAAATATGATGACGAGCAAGTTTAAAGCATCTTCTACAAACCTTGCTCCCTTTCTTAAAAGCTTTTTTTTTTAATTTCCCCTACCCTCTTTTGTCGTTAAATTAATGTTATTTCTAGTATAAATGGTAATTACCAACAGCAAGGATAATTACAAATATCAACTCATTTCTGTGCCAAGCTTTGTCAGTTAATACAAGAATAAAACACAGGAAGGGAACAAGTCATGAAGAGATCCTCATTTTCCTTGAAAAGCCAAACAGCCCCGAAACATTAAAGATTTCTCTTGGAATCCAAGCCCAGATTTTGTCTTCATGTTGATGTGACCCTTGCCTTGTTGTAAGATGCTGGCATGGTAATCAAGTCTTTAGAGGATGTATTAAATAGAAAGAATTATGCTAACTTCTTTGGTAATAAGTTACAGAAATGATAGTGAGGCAGAATTCCCGGGCAAAGTGAAAAATGATGAAAAGGCATTCATCTGCCTGTAAGACAATGGGGCTTCAAGGTAACAGAAATCAAAATTCAAATATACATCTAATCTGACATCACAGATTTGGTTTAAAATGGAAGCGTTCATAGTATTTCCTTCATGTTACATATAATACATAAATCTATTTTTAATGGGTTTTCTTTAGAACCATGCAGCACCCAGTAAAGTGCAAGCTTTTCCAAGCTACTAGTCCCCCTAGGAGTCTCCCTTACTCATGCCCTGTCCAATCGTTCCAGTCAAAAGCCAGTTAAACTTGCCAACAACATTTGGGTTTATTTTGTGTTATTAAAGTGGCACATAAGAAAAAGAAAAGGGTGGTTGTTGGTGACAGGATATAGTTCTGAACTTGGAGACCACATTGTTGCCAGAGAGTCAGACACATACAACAGAGTTGAAGGATCATGGGTCAGGCTTGAGTTGCAGATAGGTAGGAATACAAATTATTCCATTAATGACTGTGGCATTGTGATTGGATGGAAAAAACAAAAATACTGCCCATCTCTATAATCTTCATTCAAAAGTGCAACTTCTGCTACATTTGTTTCCTGCTAAGTTTCTGACCTATGTTTTAGTAGTTTCACAAATCTAAGCCATATGTATAAAATTACAGGAAAGGGACACAATTGATTTAGTGCAAGACACTTGAATATTTATCTGAACATAACAGAGGAAGATCAAAGACTCCATACATTTCTCCATAAGGCAGATGGTCATTTTTTAAATATAAGATCTTAAATATGCTGTTTATTTCTTAAGAGGTAGAAAATATCAAAATACTACGAAAAAATTTCTAGCTTAAAACAATCAGTTTGCTTACTTTTTAAAAAGTCTTACTCTTGCAATTTTTAGGTTAATAAAAACAAATGAAGCTATGGAAGCACAGGATTTCGTGCTCTGTCTAGATTTTACTTACTGGAAAAAGAGAAAGCTGCTTCATCTAGTCAGTGCTCAAGCAGTATATACAAAGGATCTCCTCCTCTTGCCCTGTTGGGGGCTATAAATCTGAAGATTCCCAGTGGAAAATTTTGGCGACTCCTGAATTTCTAGCACTACATTTAGCCGGGTATATTTTACGTATAAGGCAGTAGAACCACTGATATAAGCTCAGAACTACCTCTTCCATAATGCTAAGAAGAAAGGTAATAAAAACAAAAGCTTATTTAGATCTTTTCTACAGACAGCAAAAGATCATACTCAAGATTCCAGCAGCAGCTGATAATCTGTTTTAGCAATTTATACCAGCCCAGAGACAGCTGAACTACTCATTGAACTGTGGAAATCTATTTACAGTTTGAGTTACTAAGGCTTGCAACTCTGATTTCTCAGCACAGCTAGGAGATGCTGATGCTACTGTCTCCAATGCAATTCAATAAGGCATAAGTTAACTCAGAACTGACATTATTACATCTTGGAAAAGTAGTGTAAAAGCTCCTCTTTTCCCTCTCGCTGTTAACATTCAGTACTTTTTATTAAATATTTTTATAAAAAGAAGTCAGGGTATTTATACATTCAAACAATCACTGCAATAATCAGAGTAAAGGAAACGAATTATCAGGTTCTAAATTAAGCACAATTCTGGAGCTATGCACATTTGCACACATACACACGCCCCACACATATATTATACGTGTGTGTGTACATATATATATAGGTGTATATATATAGATATATTTTATATATATTTCTTTTAAATCAGATCTGAGAATACAGCACAGAATATCTTCACTTAGCTCCTCTTTCACCAGAGGACAGGATTATCCAGTTTGGAAAAACCAGGTTCTTTTCTAAGGTCCATGTAGGTTCCATTGCTCACCCAGGAGTCATCGCTGGATTTCCTATCAAAGATTAAACAAATGTCTTAAATGTAAAACTTGTATTTTCCATACATACACTGTGTAATGCAACGTAGCACTATGCACAGATACCCAAACCAGCCCATGAACCAGGCACAGTGCAGCTCAGTACAGCCTTCAAACAAGGCAATATAGCTTGGAGAGTTGAACTGGTACGTCTGCACCGGGCCTTGGAGATGCACCTCAGTAGCCTGAGTGTTCAGCTGACATCAACACTCTTATTTCAGTGTCACATGCCAGTGCTTAGCACTTAAAACTACAGTCCAGGTTTATTTTGTAGTCTTAAAGGCAGCTTCAAGTGGAAAGCGGAAACTTCCTTTTTACCTCTCCAAAGATGGCTCACCATGGTTATTTCATAGAGAGCCTACCGCTCTCAGTCAAGAGGCGAGACTCATTGCACTAGGCACCATAACCTGAAGGAATCAGTCTGCTTTTAATCTACTGTACATTTTTGGCACAACAGTAAATTATGTTTTACGTAAATCAAGGCTTGTGATTTATTGAAAAGAGAAACCACTACTGAAAAGCCAAATGCATAATTCATATCTACTTTACACATTTTTGCTATAATAGAGACCATATCCTCACTAGCATTCAGTTTTGTCTTTCAATGGTTAAAGTCTCCTGTTAATCAATTATTTACAATGGGAAGAAACAGAGTAACCTCTGAATGATAATTCTCTCCCCATGAAAGAGGGGAAACATATTGAAAAATAGTCCTGGAGATGAAGGCTCCAACTCTGCACACTTCTGCACAAGGCAATCCCACTGAATTCAGCAGAAGTTCAGCAGAGGTACTTAAGCTAAATTCAGCTACTTCACCTTCCTTGAAAGAATTGAAGATGCAACATTCACTCAGGCAAATTCAAACATAGACTAAGTATCAGTCATCATCAAGGCAAAAAAATTAGAAAGAAATTCAGGGATGAACTAATGAAAAAGCAATATATAATCCTGAGTTTTAACTACGTCTGGAGCGTTCTACATTGCGAAAATACAAAACTCAAGAATATAGAAGAAACCTGGAAAAAACTGGAGTCTGCTCTACGGCAGTTTAGAACCAGATCTATAATAAGAATCTCAATAAATGATACTATATGCTAATTATTATATAGTACCTGAAAAATCTAGGCTGATGCTCTAGATTGTTTTCTTCCAGCACCTTCCGTCGTTCTCTCTGCAGCTGCTCGATCCTCTGCTTTTGCATTTCAGCTCCTTCAATATTCCCTTCTTCTAGGAACCTGTAGTACCAGGGGTGATAAGAGACACAATTGGTGCTCCTGTCCCTCCACCTTTGCCAGGTCCTCTAGAGCTCCAGAATCTAATCTTTACCTTTCGAACACTGTGAACTGACTGCTGTAAACAGCTACATCTGCAGACAACTTCACTATCAAAAAGCACTTAAGGAAAAGTAACTCTTAAAACAAGGTCAGAGTCATCATTATATTCCTTTCCTTGGAAGTTAGCAAGAGTAGAAATTCCAACACAGAAAGAAATTTCAAGTGTCTCAGTTTCTGGCTGTTCAAACACACAACATCTAGTACCTGAACTACTGAAGTTTTAACATTTTTGGAAAGGCAGTTATCTAAAAACTGAAGCATCCAAAAATCAATTTTAGGAAACACTGGTCCACAATGACTAGACCATCTCTTGATAAGTGATTAAAATGCCTATTTCAGATGCATATTAATGTAGAAACAGAAACACAGTGCAGGTTTCTACACAAGATAGTCTGGATCTTAAGGTAAAGTGAGTGTACAGAAGATTAAAAACTATCCGAGGAAGATATTTAAGATGGAAAACTTCTTACCTTTGGTCCGGCCTAAAACGTGTATCAGTGGATGGGAGCAACGACCTAGTTTGCAGATCCAGTTCATTTAACTCCAGTGCAAATTGAGTAAATCCATACCACTGTTCATAATCTTTAGGCATCGGATCTACAGAAGAAAAAAGTACATTCAGAGTTCCAATTAAATGCTTTTATCTTTAGAAGGAAAATTCCAAGCTTCCTTAAGTCATTTGTTCATCTCTCAACTGGGGTCTCAATTCTGGGCGAATAAGAGGTTTTTAATAACGTGACAAAAGAGAACATCCCCCTTGATAATTGCACTGCAACAAAACATATTTCTGTTCTCTCAGCTGAATCAGAGTACAACTGTGAGGAAGGCCATGCTATTACCATAGTGTTTTTTCAAACTACAAAGACAAAACCTAAGTTTGGGAGAAGTTCAGATATAGCTGTCTTTACAGAATTGAGCTTTGTGGTTTATCCTCCAATGTTTAAAACGTGAAATGTATCACACTTCTCTACAAAACAGTGGGGGGTTTGGTTTCTTTTTTTATACGTTTTACTTCCTTTTAGAGTCCTCAATACCCACGTCATGCCCAAATATGAAAGTGAGAGAGAATGGAGAAAATGCAGAGAGTCATGGGATTAAGTTCTCCATATTATTTAAGTTAAACGATGCATTCTTCTCGTCTAAATTTTAAATGCTTGACAAAAATCTAATGTTCCATATGGAAGTAACAAGAAATTAGGGCCTAATAAATACATGAAAATAGTAAGCTTATTCTCAAGCACATCTTAGAGTTCTGTACATTAGCCATTCTGATCACTAACTTGCTCTCCATATGCAGTTTGAAGATGAAGTCGTCCCGCAGTATAAACTGTCATGCCACTTCCCAAAGAGTCGATGCACAACTTTCCCAGCTTTATCCATGACACTGCCTTCAATCTCATGTGCATTTGGACTCCAATACTTCGCCTAGAGTTAGAAGGAACAAGGAGAAAAAAGGTGCATAAGAGATCAAGTGTGAGTGATTTTGCCATGTCAGTAGTACCATGCTGTAGAGTGGTTTTCTGAAAACTATTCATTGAGCTGTGCATTACAATATCATATGCAAGCAATTGCTGTTAGTACTAGTAATCAGTTTATTAAAATACTAATGTTGAGAATTGTATTTATTTTGTTTGCCCCTTTTTTTTTTTTTTGTTTAGAGGCAGTACTAGGTGAAGCATAGCTGACCTTGAATTTTGCCCAATGACAGGTAACACTGACTTAATAATATGTATCTTCCCCAAATTTGCAGAAGAGAAAGAGAAGGAACTGATACAGTTAGCTCCACGTTAGACAATTTACAACATCAAAGATACAAGATTTGCCAGCACTCAATCTTTAAAATTTGAACTCTAAACATCCACTGCAACTCTGCAAATACATTACAGTACTTTGAAATAAGTATTTGGGGGGAAAAAAAAAAAAAATCACCCTAATGCTTCTCAGAAAGCACAAAGTACTCAAGAAAACAAGTAAGAAAAGGAAACTTTCCTTCTGCTGCTGGGCATGCCATGCTGCTTAGTTATGCTGAAGTAGTTAGCTTGTATCTGTATGTTCTGTTTCTAGGTAAAGCACAGCCTTTCTCCATCATTCAGATACAGGAAATGCAGGTTCAGGTAAGTCTCCTAGCATGCTTTGCAAAACTATTTTTCAGGTTTGAAATTTTGGCATTGTTTTAGGTTTTCACTGGTTTTCCTTTACTAGGAAGAAGTCATCTATTGCCAAAATCTAATTTCAGTTATAAGGTTATTTCCTGACAAAGTCATGTCTTGATGCCTTCTACTGAAGCAAAAGCTTTGAGTAATGCTACAACCTCTCACTTAAGCTCCTCCAAGTGCCTGCAAAGGGCTAGAAAAAAGCATCAGGTGAAGCAACCCCCACAAGCACTGGGTCTACTACTACAAGCTGCTGAATGAATATAACCACAGCACATGCCAGTGGGTTAGCAGGAGGCATGTGGTAAACCACTGTCAGTAGACACCTTGTGCCTACCTCTCTCATCAAACAGAGTAGATTTTTCATCATATTTCTTCCCTTCCTTTCCCCATCCTTTTCTGCATCTCAGGTGGAATCATCCGAGAAAGCTGTTGCTTCTCTTTCTTGTCTGGCTCTACCTAGTGAGCGGCAGTTCCTTCAGAGTTAAAGTTTCTCAAAGTATCACAGGCAATTACAGCAGAACGATAGGAAAATACAGCTTGTAAGCAGTTATACTGAGCTTCAGCAGAGAGCATCCACCTACTGCTGCGTCTGTTGGAAAAGGCACTGCCAACATTGCTGCAGTTATTGCTGTGGTTACCTTTATGAAAGTCAGTTTGCAGTGGCAAGTGTCATCATTAAGATTTTTGATGATGATCTCTCCATAGTGTTCAATCCATCTTTGCCCACTTAAGATGTTATGGATGCAAGACGTCACCTTGTTCCATGCAAAATGGTCTTTAAAACTATAAGAGAAACACAAGAAAAATCTCATGCCATGTTCAAATAAGCTCATAAACTTGTGAAAAAAATTTACAGATAACTTGATTAGAAAAGCCCCATAAAACTTTTTTTTTTTTTTTTTTCTGGAATGCCTCATCATCATGTCCCACACCTTCTCAAAAACCAAACCTATGACAACAATCCTTTCTCCCAGAAAACCCTTTTCACTTCTGTTATAAATGTTGGTCTTGAATTCAGTTGTGTCTCAATTTACTTGTCCCTCTTTACCAGTTTTAAGTTTCCAAAAGTAAGCATTCTAATATCTTCTACTGGCTGAAAAGCCTATTTCACAGCTTCTAACACTGTGGCAACTGAAAACACAAGGACATGGGCCACTGGAACCAACAGAAGACTGAGTGGAACGAGCTTGGCTCAAGCTCTCAAGGCTGAGCCTATGTGTGTGCTTTAGGCAAGAGCAAAAGTTCTCACCAGGTAGTCCAAGATGCAGTCACACACTGAAAGACAGCAGACAAGAAGAGATGAACAAAACTATCCTACTATATCACAAGTTTACCCATTTAAAAAGAAAAAGGCATGCTTAGTTGCTTAGTCTAATGACTGTTAGGTTCTTGGGTTATTTTTTTGGTTTTCAGATGGTAGAATAATTAATTTTTTAGACTCTCTTTGGAAAACAGATTTAATTGGAACATTACACAACCTTCAGACCTCTGGTTCTGCAAACATGACGGATACAGGCCAAATTTTAAGGGATTTTAATTGTTGATCTATAATGGGCACTCTGACAAGAGAGTGTAGGAACACTGCAGATTTTTATTTTTTAGAAAAAATTAAACCATACTCAACACTTAACTACAGTGGCTGCTTACTTCCTTTTATAATAAACACCAGATATGCAACTGGTCCTATTTATCACTTACAATAATTATTTCTGCAGTAACGATTGCTATCGGCCTCACCTCTAGACCAGGACCCCATGGTGTTAGGGTCCATACAAACATAGGCACAAAAGACAGGAAAAACACCACCCCCACCCCCTCCCCCAAAGCCATATTCAAGCAAAAGAATTCATAGCTTCCTCTACCACGCAGTTTTTCCCTGTGAGTTTAAAATGCATGAAGCTTGAAATTCAATTGAAGTATGAAAATATCAACTTTGCTTTTTTCAAGACACACAGGAGTGATGGTTTTTATAACCTTTGGAAGAGTTAGTGCTTCTGGTTTTGGTAAAACTTTTTTTTTTCTCCCCCCAACCCCCCCCTGCCCCCCCCAGTCATAATCACTAATTCTTCCAAAGGTCTAATACAGCACAACACATCTCGTTCTCATCCTGATAAATATGGCTCCAGTGTGCACAAGCATGCCTGTGCCTGTGTGTGAACAGCAATGCACAACTGCAGCACTTACGCTGGAAGAGTTACATGTGTTGTACCAACTGGAACAATTTCCATGGACTTTCCCCAGAATTTGTTTTTCCATCTTACATCTGAAACAGGAAGAGGGAGGAAAAAAAAAAGATAGGCTTAGTCATAGGCATAAGTGAATCAATCTATTTCTGCGTTCTACTGTATTTTCAAGAAATGCAAAATAACAAAATGCAACATAAAAGTGTTCAAAGAATGCTGTGGGCCTTTTGGATTTTGATTATTTTTTAATTTTCATTATATTATTGGTTATTCAGCAAAGTAACAGCGGTTCAGAAGTCCTCTCAAAAACTTTTGAAAAAGACAGGGATTTGAATAAGCTACAGACAGCATATATTTCTCTGCAATTCAGTTGCTAGTGAACAAATGCAGACATTTCCAAAAACAAAGCAGAATTTCAAACACAAAAAATGTAGAAACTAAGAACATCCACAGTGAAGAATCAAGAGAATGTTTCAAAGGGCACAAAACTGCAGATGGATTTAGTCCAACTTCCTCTGTAAGTTTAACTAGCCTTTTAAAATCTTGTCTGAATCACAGAAAGACGTGTCCAAGTCTCACATCATTTCTCCAAAAAAAGATGAGAAATCTCAGTACAAGTTTAGCCAAATGTATTGAGCAAAAACACCTGGAAGAGAAAGAAACATGGGCAGAGAAGCACAGCAGAAGGGATATAGAGTTAAATTAGGCTAGATATTCAGGCAGTAACTTCAGAGCTCAGGGGAATAGTATCCTTGCTGTATTAGACACTAGGAGCTCCATTCCCTGCCTAATCTGAAAGAGGGGGAAAAAATCATCTCTGGTCTGAAAAAGGTGCTAGTACTAACCAAAACACTGTTTCCTATCAATTGTGGAGGGAAGCTGTTATACTGGCTGTGAGATAGATGCTCAAGCTGTAGTTAGGAAATGACGTATCTCCTGAGTATATATGTTAAAGTGATAGGACCCAGCTGCACCAAGCTGCCTACCATTGTAAAGGCTGGAATGGGACACAGGGCAGAATTCCTCATGAAAAAAATGATCTTTTTATTATCACTTCCAAGAACAACTTTTTTTTATATATTTTGAAGTTTGAATCTGGATCAGCATCCTTAGTGACAGCAATTCTGTTGTAATTCTATACTGCACAATAAGAGGTCTGAAACTACCTTGACTCTGATGGTGTTGAACCAAATTCTGTACTAGCTTTCTCTCTCCTGCAGCGGGATGGAAGAGAAAGGGCAAAGGTACAGCCTGCTGAGTTTAACAGTTAAAATGCATTATCAGACTGTGTTATGTTCTACGTTCTCATAAACAGCACAGCTGTCCCACAGAGATCAGCACATGGGAAACATGTTAGGAACCAGTGTATAACTTGACATGCACAAATTTTAGGACAGCTAGGAAAAGTGAAGTGTTATTTTCAAAGCTATGCTCAGATTAATTCAGGCACAGATGCTGTAATAGATGGAACTTTCTATTCTGCGTTTCCATTGTTCATGTGTCCACACTCCTTTACAAAAGCAGAGTCAGCTTTGTAAGTCAGCGAAAAGATTTCCAAAATAACTGTCCCTGTCAGAACCCGGTCTTCTGGCTCACTAGAGATGATTAAGAGATTTCTTATGTTGAAACAGATGAACTAAGGTCAGTGTCTGGTGGGATGACAGCACTACTGTGGCAATGTTGCTGAGGACTGTCTCCTTTTCAGCTGAGGAGATAACATGGTAAGTGAAAAGATCTTTGCACTCAAAGAACTTACCTCACTGACAAACTACCTTTGTGATTAACTTGATGTTAATCTTTCCACATAAATTAATATACCCCCATAACAAGAGGCCACAAAATTTACAAATTGCCTTTGCGTTGGGGGGGGAAATCATTGTCTAGATTTCCCATAAGCTCAGCTATCCACATTTAAAAACAAAACAAAGCCACAAAACCCTGCAGTACCCTGATTGAGTCTCCTGTGCTCATCAAGACCAAATCTCAGACTTTCTCATCGGTCAGATTCTCTAAAGAAGAATCTTTAGAGAATTCTTTGTTCTCTAAATGAAGAGCTTTGTTCTCTAAATGCAAGTGTTAAAATATTTGAGTGATAACCATTGTCAAGATCTGTTAAACAAATCAGTCTCATCAGTTTTCATCAAACCAGGCTGCTACCTAGTCTTATTTATACAGTATTCAGTTACTGAGTAAATTTTTGGTCATCTCTGCTTTTTGCTAAGAACAGAAGGACTCTTGTCCCTGTATTTGTTTACAAAGCAAAGAATTATATAGAATAATGAAACCCAGACGAATGACAGAGTTCCAATTTCTGTTCAGCATGGCTCCATCCGTAATAACTATAATCAAGTCAGTAGAGTCAATCATAACAGAATTAAAGGTTATAATATGGCTAGATTGTGAATTGAAAAACCTCTGGGTGAAGGACTTTAACTGAGCTAAGAGGCGCAGTTATGTTCTGGGTACATTCCAGAAATTTCTAACCACACAGGTACTGTGACTGGCTGACAACTTCACCAGCATTACATGGCAAGCAAAACTCCAAAACAGTTTTGTTGAAACACAATGTTAGTAATCAAATAGCACGAAATCTTACATACAGTAATAATGTCAGCAAAGAAAGACCTCATAAACATATTTATCCTTGCTGTTATGTTCATTTGGGGAAGATTTTTTTTCATAACAGGTTTACAAGTTCTGTCAAAGTTCAGGATGTAAC
Source organism: Aramus guarauna (assembly GCA_013400195.1). Taxonomy (NCBI): domain Eukaryota; kingdom Metazoa; phylum Chordata; class Aves; order Gruiformes; family Aramidae; genus Aramus; species Aramus guarauna. Next base: position 499,214 of record VXBL01010529.1, on the reverse strand, counting down.
CTGTAGTTTTTTAAGCTGTGTTCTAGCTTGTTTGTTTTATAAATAGCTTGAGGTATAACTTTTAGTTCTTTACTAAAGAACTCCCCCC
>VXBL01010529.1:471164-499077 GCA_013400195.1 Aramus guarauna | reverse complement strand
AAAAAAACAACAAACCCCAAACAGAACAACCCACCAAACCTGATTTTAAAGAACTGCAGATATTTGTACATGAAAAGAATAATAACTTAATGTTATTAAAAAACAAAACAAAACAAAAAATCCTTGAACATTTTTATTATGGTAAAACATCCAAGTAAGAAGCATGCAAGAAGTATAAGCTAGTACTTCTTAAAGCCATTCAAATACAATTTAAGCAGGAAATTTCACCTTTTCCCAATTTCTGGATATTTCATGTTAGATACCCAATGAAAATACTATGAACATTATAAAAGTAAATGATAGACTGAAGAGTTACCTTGCCAAAATGCAAAATTCACAGACTCAGCATGACATGCAGAAATAGGTGGATGGTGACTGACCTAAGAGCACGACATGAAAAGAGAAAAAAAAAAAAAGATGGATATATTAACACTTGAACAGTCATTTTGGTTGGTTTTTGTTCTCCCCCTCCCTTCATTTTCCATTCATATATGGCACTTACAATTTGAACATTTACTTTCCTTTTGCAGTTATGTCCTGAAGGGGGAGTCAGTGAGATTTATAAGGTACTGAGACCTAAGAAGCCTTGAAAGAAATCGGAAGCACTTATTTTAAAAGGTCTGTGAACTGTGTTCATCAAGTGAAAATCTAACTATATGTTTTGTACATTGTCTCTAATGTGATAATTACATTTACCCTTAGGGCTCCCTTAATATATTAATGGAAGCCGTACTTCAAGCACAAGACAAAAATAAAAAAAAAGGGCCAAATTCTTCTGTACAGTAAATACCCTCAAAACCCTGACTCTGAGGGAGGAGATGGCAATCACCCTCTCTGAGGGGGCCACAGGTGGAGAAATCAAGCCATGAAATTCCATCTAGCAACCACTACTACTGCAGTAGTGCCACCTCAGGTGTTTCTAGTGCAAAACTCTAACCATGTCTGCTGCAGTTTATCAGCTGTGGGTAATAGCACATACATGAATTAGGGCAACCACCAAAATAGTAAAGTAACTTCACAAAGTGAAAGCAGCCACTCTTCCATGGCTGGCTGTAAATTCTCCTTTCTGGGTGAACATGATTAACAACTGACCAGGACCAACTCTTCGATGCGTGATGCCTACTGTTCTTTTCACAGACAACTTTATTTTCAAATCAAATTGCTATTTCCCACTATGAATTTAATTTCTTAACCGCCTACATGCCTCACAGGCAGTTTTGCTTTCTTCTTTGTTACTCACTTTGCAAATCTATTATCAAGCATTTTTTCTGCAGGCATCTAGTTATTTACTGAACATCCTCTACTTGGTTAAAAAAAAAAAAAAAAAAGAGAAAAGTACTAATTACTCTCAGCTATGCCCTAATCCACCAAGAGCAACACTCTCTCACACACTGCACCCAAGATTAACCCCAGATGTCACTATAATTCATAGGTTAAACTTAGCTCTCACTTAAACTGTTATAATTCCAGAGTAAGGTCATGGAGCTAAGTGGAGTTATTCTAACCTCACTCCAGTAATAGAACAGAGTATCTGTTATTTTGTACATTTTGCTTATCTATTTCATGGACTATGTACTACCTGCACTAACCAGCTATCTAGAGTAAGTGTCAAAATGCTTGTGCAAACAAGCAATAAGCAACAGCTCCTGATGCAAAGAGAAATATTTAAAGCTTGCAAACTATACCATCCTCCCTTCCTAACACTCCTCCACCCCACTCTATTACAGTAACTTTACCACCCTATAAATGTAACAACTACTGTTCTAATAAGTGCATAACAGCCCACACCCCCTCATGTATTTAAATCCCCTTTTAGAAAAAGTAGCCTTTTTACTGATTTATCCAATATTCAGGGGAAAATCTCTTCCTTTAATTCAATCTAACATTAAGCTCAGTACCAACCTTTATTCACCACTGCAGTGCTCTATACACATAGTCTTAGAACTGAAGTAACACAATGAAGAATCAGATACATTACTTGAACTTTAAATTTGATTCTTGCCTTGACTGTTTTGTTTCCTCCACCTTATTTTGACTTGCCTGTGACATTTCCCAAGACCAAGGAAAGATAACATAGCACTCCTGTTTGTCAGTTCTAAAACATAATGTACAGAATGTTGTACCTTCAGAGGTGGTCAAAACCACTTTTCGTTTCCTAAAGGAAGCCTCTTAGAAGGCTTTCTATCATCAAATTTCTAGCTTGTACACCCTTGCTGACTGCACTCTTCATAATTTTTTTTGTTATGTCTAGACAGAATGAGACAGCTTTCAATCATTCTTACTCTGCTAGGTACTGGAATATTTAACTTTTATCTCTTTGTAACATACGTCTCAAGCTTAGCAATTTTGGTAACTTGCCTGGTTTAAATTTAATATTTTTCACCCATACTTAATAATTATTCTCCTATTGGGAAGTTATTTTCATAAACCCTCAGACCTTGATGTGTTGTATACATCCTTCACCTACTAAGCTGTGGTATCAGATTTGAAAGGCTTACCTCACAAAGTATTTGGGCAGGAAGCAGAAATATTCATGGTGCCACAGAAAATACTAGCCATTGACTCACACAAGGGAAACATTTGTTACAAAAGAAGACATCCAACAACTGAAGATACAGTATTTTTAATGATCGCACACAAAAGAAAATGACAAGAATGCGAATGCTTGTTGCAGTAGTGATCAGATTTCAGCACTGGGAATCGTACTCTACTTAACCAAGTTATCTAGTTACTGGAGTAGGCACCCTGCCGGCCTTTGCTTCTCGAGTGTCAGCTGTTGGTTGTCATGTTCCATCGCAGAGTTAGTAGACTTTCCTCAAAACCCAATTTCCCTCATTTATAATTCTGCAGCGTCTCCTGAGTTTTGCTGGGCTCAGGTTATGCACAGTAATTTTGTATTTTGCTTAATTCCAGAGGATTCCAGCCATGCATTTAGAATTAAGCAGTGTATCAAGTAGCAAATCTAAGGGCTGCAGCATACAGTACCTGTTCCGCAAAGAACTGGAAACCCTTATCTTCACGAATACATTCATAGGTTTCTCCAAGTACAGGATTAAATGGCTTACTTCCAGCTCGGTAGTAACTGGATGCATATGCAGAGACTGCAAATGCAGCTATATACACCTGGGAACAACATATGTGGAATTTTGATTAATGAATTTACCACAGCCATGCACAATTTTTGCTATACGTTCTGATTTAACAGAAAAAAAAAAAAGTCTTATGCTGACATCAGATTCTGCATTTTTCCCATCATTTGCAGACTACAAGCATGCATGCCTCCTGCAAGTTAAGCACTAGCTCATGCATTAGAGAATTATTCAGTTTTCAGAGAGTCATTCAATGGTCCAGGGATGGAGTTATTAGGGTCAAACACTGCAAATTTCATCAACTGAAAACAGTATTTCTGAAAACTTTTTGAAACAGCTTAGCATTCTGCAACACAGTTCAAAGCAGTAACCTTTGTATAATAACTGGCTTGTACAGTTATGGTCTGTGATTCTATGGATCTACCAACTATCCTGTTCCTAAAGGTGGCACAGGAAGTATTGGATGCATTTTCACCAAGTTTGCTATTTCTAATGCAGTTTGAATTGAATTGCCTGTTATCTACTGTGTGCTATTGCCTAATCATGAAACTGTTCTTGATTAAGATTGAGACACAGGTAACCAACCCAAATTTTTGCAGCCAACTCAAGCATAATTCCTCCTTAACCTGAGGAATTAGAATTTGGTGTTCTTTGATTCAGGTTTCTTTTGTACCATTTTTTCTCCCTTTTCATTCCCTTTTCCTCATCTAGTGAAAGCGTAGATGCTCTCCTTTCACAATTTCAGAAACTGAATCTATTTCAGAATGGCTCTTTTATGAACTATTGCAATTACTACACAACAGCTAGCATTAATTTTGCCTCAGGAAATTTTCAAAGGCAAAGAATACTCCATTCTGAGGTAACTTGCAGATGCTTGGGTGTGGGAAGGAGGGAAAAGGCTTCTTTTCACTCCCATATGAACAACTACTGCTCATTTTCTTTTCCTTTTAACATATGTTCTCAAGAGAACAAAACAAGCTGTGCACCTAAAAGCCCAGTTAATAGCCACACACTCTGTCAGGAGGTGAGAACAGACACTAAATTGTAACCCTTGCACTGTCAGAATGCAGCAAGAGGCTTTTCAAACAGCAGTTATAATATGACTACTTACATTAATTAATAACCTAATTTTAAGGTAAGATATATTGAGTTGCAAAGGCTTAATTCAGTTTAAGGGAAAATCCATAGCTTCCATTTAAAAGAATTTAGAGAGCTTTTAATTGTTTATTTACAGGCTTACATGTTAAGTAGCTCTTGTGCACCTGGAAGCAGAACAACTAAAATACATTTTTCTCTTGTTCTTTTGCCAAATGCTGAATTCAGGGTTCTGCACTGGCAGAAGGTGACACCATTATTGTACCCAACATACATTCATATTGCCTGGTTTTGAGATCCTGAACATTTTGGATCAACACCAAACCTTCACAAAACCAGTTAATAACACCAGCAGAGACTTCCTGACAAAGCAACAGAAATTATGCTGAAGAGTCAAAAATAGCAGGGGTGTAAGTATGTACAGACACATGTTCAGAAAGTCTGCCTCTCTCAGCTGGGAGAAAAATAGAACAGAACATCTTCATTTCTTCAGCAGATTTTTTTAATATTTATGCTAATTATATCATATGTTACTAAGTATTTGGAATAACATATTTACCATTCGTTCAAATGGGTTAGGTGTATGCGCTGCTTTATCTAGTAGTTGACTGTACTCCAGCTCCTCACAGAGACGCTGAAGGGTGTTAAGTGGCTCATTTAATTCAACAGGCATGGCCACTTTGGAAAGATCCTTTCCTATGTTATTTCTCAGGATATTCCATAGGCTGATGTTACTTGTATTAGGACATGGAGCTGGTAAACATGTTCTCCGTTTAGAATTGCATCCAATTCCACTTTCAGAAATACAGTCTGAAAAAGAAGGAAGTGACAGAACAAGTCAATTCACTGTTCATTTAGTCCCAGCCCCTTTGCAAACATACATTCAAACGCAACCATCTTTTTTCTGTCAAAACTTCCTTCCACCCTCACAATTCATACAAGTATTTCACTTGTGGTTTGAAGATAGCCTGTTATAAAAATGATAAAACTAAGAACAAGATTTTAATTTCTGTATGTTAACTGAGGAAAATGCCAGGTACAAAAGATGCATTAAAAAATGACCTTCCTTCCCCTTAAAGGCTATAAGAAAGGCTTAGGCTTTGCATTGAATCTGAAAGAGTAAATATTATAACTATTTTATTTGTAATGGAGATGGATTCCTATCTGTTTAAGTGACATAAAACCTCCCTCCTTGACAGAGCTTCAATTAAGTTGACACTTCTCAGAAGGCAAGGCGTAACTTACAGATCTAAGCATAACAACAACTCCTACCTATCTTTTCCTACTTTTTTTGAATACTCCTACCAGGGAAATTTACTGCACTACAGATTTACATGCAGGTTTTTCCATAGTGCTCCCCATAATGCTTAGCATTTAAAAAATTTTAGTGATGTTCGCTATTAGATACTCCTGTACATTGGTGGAGAAATGGTCTGTTTTAAAGATGGAAAAGCTGATGCAACTGTGGAGCTATGGGTTTGCTGAAGATAAAAAAAACAAAACCAACCTAAAAACAGAAACCCAGAACTCATGTCAAGAGTCCTTGACATAAATATCTGAGGTCTGTGTTGCTGTAACACAACAATTGGAACAGGATAAATAGTTCTAAACGTGCCATAAAATTATTTGTGACATGATCAAAATAGAGCTACAAGCTTCTGCAACAGGCACTAGTCTGAAGTGATTGCATTGCTTAGCTGTACGTCAATCTCGTTTCAGAGAGGAATATGGTTGCCACTACAAGAACATATTTTATATTTACACAACCTTAAAAGCACCTTAGGAAGCTCTTGCCCTACAATCAGTTCAGGTATAGCCCCAGTCTGTCAACCCCTGTCCTCATCTGGCTTTCCTCGCATAGCTTTGTCTTGGAGGAATTAAAACAGCACTGAGCAGCACATCTGTCCTGCGCTGCACACGCCCAAAGAATCCCTGCCTTTAAATGCACAACTTCAACAAGTATTTCCTCTGTTGGTCCATTGACATAAGCATGATATCAGCAGTGCTTCCAACAGTGACAAAGTACAGATAACCACAAGGGCTAACTTCTTAATCAGGGCCATGTGTGCTAGTTCATGCCTCAGATGAAGGTTTTCAAGTGTAATCAGCAGCCTCAAAGTTTTGAGGAAGAAGTTTCCATCTTTCCTACCATTTACAAACTTAAGGTCCTAATATCTCATTTGGTCGAGTTACTGTAACAAGGACAGGTGAACTATTTGCAGTCTAGCGGCTATCTCTTTTTGCATAAAAATGGCCTGGGCACTATGAATCAAAAAAATCTACCTGGAACAATTATGCTGTTAAGAATTAAGAGGTTGGCCCTTATACTTCCCTCTTGGAAGAATTTATCTAATATTAGAAGAGGCCAAAAAGAAGGATGCCTCCTTAGATACCTCAGAGTCAATGGGATCTCTGGAGAGGAAAAATGCAAATGCTAAAGATTTATCCTTGTTCAAAAGAGCTCTCTGAAATGGGATTTGGCTATGTCCTTTGACAGCTTCTGATTAAAAGCAGAATACTAATTGACTGAACTACATATCTGGATCAGCCCATTAATTGGGGTGAACTGGTGACAAAACGAAGTATAGAAACAACTAAGATATTCAGATACCATGAAACAACTAAGATATTCAGCCCATGCAGATCTGGTTTGCAAGAACTATGACAAATGGCCAGCAACAATGCTGAAGGAGATTAAGACATCTGACCTCCAGCCAGACTCAATGACTTTTAAGGCCAGACTGAACCATTATCATCATCTGGTCTGACCTTCTACATTACAGTGGCCAGAGGATTTTATCATAATCCCACAATTTATGGTTCAGCTAAAGCCCTGTAGGAAAAAGACATCCCGTTTGCTATTAACGGGAGTGGCAGGCTGCCCAAAGCACAGAAATAGCAGGTCCCAGAAGCATGTGGAGGTGCTGCTAATACGGAAGAGCTTCAGTAACAGCCTTTGTTACAAGAAGATGAACAGCCATACTAGTACAGTTTTCTAAGGTCCAGATCCTGAGATAAATCAATTTGCATTCTTTCCTATCTTTAAAAAAACAAACAAACAAACAAAAAAAACTTAGTTTTTAAACAGTTACAGAATACAACAGATCTCCAGGCATTTCAAACTACCCAAGTTCATAGGGATCCACTGGTCCATGGAGATGATCAGGAAACAGCTGCTAGTAAGAAACCACCCTTCAGCATTTTTGAAGATAGAAATATATTGATAGAGTGGGAAGAACGTTGTGATTAGCTGAAAGGAGTTGAAGGCACAAAGCCAATTAGTCTGTTATGACAAATTCTTCTCCTTCTTTCTTTGATTCTGTCTCTAATTAGCAAGACAGTTAAATAAGCACATGTACTAAAAAGACTATTATGATTAAAACATGCAAAAAAGAAATCCTTATGGTCATACACCAGGCCTGCCAGTGTGTAATTATTCTCACGTTCCTTTAAACACTGACTTCTGCTAGAAACAACAGAACTGTGAATGGGGTTGTTAAATCACAGACTGAAAAAAGAGTGAGAAGAAGAAAATTACTTTCAGGAAAAAAAGCAAGCAGCTAGGCCTTGCTACTTTGAAAAATTCTGTGGCCATGACAGGAATTGAAAAGGAATCGGAGTTGCACCAAAGAAGCCAAGAAAATAGGTGTTTCTCTGCTGATACAGAACCACTATCCGCTTAATCAACAGTTCCCAGGCCCTATTAATCAGATTAGCCAGAATGTGTTGTTCAAAACTAATCTGAGGCTCTAAGAGAAAACACACAGGCTACTGACATCTCAAAACCTGTAATATCAAATCATTTCCAGTAAGAGAAGAAAAAAAATATCCCAAACAAAAAGAAACAAACAAAATTCTCCAAACATGGTATAATAAAACACTGAACTTACCTAAAGTTTGTCTTTCATTCTCCATATCATTGCTTAGGTTATCTTCTGAGACGTTATCACTGATATCACTTACGTATGAGTCATCATCTGATACCTGAGCGTGGGATGGGGAAATAAGCAAGATACATCATTCATTAAAGTAACCCCATATGCACATGAAAATTGTTACTTTCAGATGCAATTATTATTTTAATAGATTTGAACTGTTTAAGCTGTGTTTCAGTATTACAGGAAAGTACTAAGAAGTCCTAAGAAGACACTATTAAGTTTGGAAGAGATGACCATTGTTGAAAATTCAGCTATTCTTTTAGCGGAGACATGCTTTGTCTTCTTGGCCCCACAGCTAAGGCAGCTTTACTCATAGCAAAAGCCAAGGTTTTATGGAGTCAGAGAGAGGTGACAAAATAAGCTATTAAGTTTCAATAGGTATGACATTGACCCCGAGGTACACACAGGTACCACAAGGACAGGTATGAATATATATGTCTATGATACAATTTCTTAAGCACCTGTATAATGACTCAAGGCAGACCGTACAATATATGCAGTATCTGCGTACTAGCTACCTAATTGCCATTTGCCTTAATGCGCATGACAGTTCTCCATAGTAATTGTTACATTTTACTGTGAAGATACAATGACAATAAATACATGCATCATATTAATTTATAAGTGTTCTGAAAATTTTAATTTACTGGCAGTCATCTGATATGCAGTTAGCACTCAAAGTCTGCATGTCGCGTAGCAGATAAGAAGCTACATCAGAATGATGTCAATCTTTATGCTCAGACCTCATTTTCTGAAGAGCTAGCAGACAGTAGGACTTCCTGTGCATCAAAAAATTCTGTGAGAGAGTCGGCTATAGACAGTCTGCTTTCATTGGAGACCTGGTGAACCAGACCTCTGCTTTCTTCTCTTGAATTTTCCTGTTGAAAAGAAATAAAAAGTTTTGAGAGAAGTACCCACACAAATAGTATTCATGCATGCAATTCCACAGTCGCATAACTTAAAAACACTGGGAGAAGATTGCACATGCTCCTCTGCAATTTAGCGAAAGGTAGCATGTGTTTCAAAGAGGGATTTAAAACCAAAGTAAAACAGACCAAAGAGAAGAAGGGAAAAAAAGGGAAAAGCAATGCATATTCAGTAAATCAGTTATGGCGTGGTATGTACTTTTTTTTTTTTATTTTTAGGAAAAAGATGTAAAAATGCTTTGATATTTGAGTGACTTAGCCAGATATACACAAGTGTATCATCAAAAAGCCCCCAAAAGAACAAAGTTCCCATCTCTCTATATTATATCCTATATTCACATTCCCTTCTGATCATAGCAAATGAATTAGTCTTTTCCTCTCAGGTCTTGCTTAACACAAAGCCTGTGGTGTGGCAGCATATCAAATTCAGAGTGGCAAAGTTGCTTTCTATATAACAGCAATACTTTCCTAGCTCTTTCTTCACTAGATTATTTCCCATGCTGTGCTTCGGAAAGCCTTCCTTCAGATCCACACCTGAAATAGCTCTGTGTCAACCAAACCCAGCATATTATCAAAGCCAGGTAAGTGACATTGCTTTTGCTTCTGCAGGCATGTTTGACTGCCACAGAGATCTTGGGAACTCCTCCTGTGGAAGCTCTACAGATCATTGGCGTCAGCAGAGTTCCAAAAGGTGGCTTAGCAAAGGTGGGGTGGCCAGTGAGACTTGGTTCATTCTGTGGATGCAGTAAAGGAGTTGGAGAGGATTGTGCACTACTGTTTTGCTTGATAACCCCACCAACGCTAAGGAAAATGGCTAGCTGGCCCTAAGGAGTGTATTAGCTGCTCTCAAGCTTTGCTGCATGAGAAGCTTTACTAACTTGTAACCATGACTGCCCTATCATAATTTTGCAGGAATTGTAGTGGTTTACTTTCAGAACAACGTAATGAACAATCTGACAAGTCTATAATCAAACTGACAAATCTTCTTTCAAAGTTTTTCTGCTGGTAGATTTTACTATAGTATGGAATGTTATTCAGTATGTGCTGATAATGGTGACATGGTAACAAACCAAACTGTCATCATACACCAAATTTTTTTTTTTAAAGATCTATACTTCTGATAAAGCAGCAAGAAAAGAGGAAACCTCAACATTGCCTCTTCTGTGGGAAGGCAGTTACACTAGTCTATAAGTTAAAAAAAAAAATCTCATACACATGAGCACTGCTACTGGATTTATATCCATTACTGTTTTGAATCTGAGAAGGAAAATGTGCAGGAAAGGCTCATAAAAGAACAGCAGGTTTTTATATCTATCACATGAGAGTTTCCTGTTGTCTTCTTTCATGTTCCCACTCTGGCATTATAAACTACAACATAAACTGCCTAATAGACAAACTGAACTTTTACCTTATGCAAAGGCTTGAGATACTACTTCATACTGCTTCAACTTTCTCATGACTATCATAGCACCTGAGGTATCATTTAGAGCCAAATTTGTGCAGTGGCCCTGCCTTCCTCACAGCAGCACTACTGTATCATAGTCCTCAGACAAACCTAACACGAAACTTCTCCAGTATAAGTGATTTCATCCTTAAGTTCCATCCCAAAGCATGCCAGAGGGAATTTGTGAATGAAATCTCTAAGGGACCTTTTGAAAGCTATTTTTGTCATGTGTATATATACAGTGCATAGAACAAGTCTCAGAAACAATCTGTTGTCATTGCAGGGACCTCCACTAAATAAGAAAATAAAGAACTCCTGAAAATAAAACCCCATGCGTTTATGCCTGTCTGGATAGCCGTTTAAATGCTGTTCAAATTGTCAGGGGATTAAAAGCAAAAGGCATCAGAATGATCAACAACTTAAAGAAAAAAACCCACCAAAACCAAAAAAAAACAACACACCAACAAAACCCCAGCTAAATAAGACCAAAACACAGCTCTACTAAAACAGGACTAAACCAGAAGTGAACAGATGGATTGACGAAACTGTCTTTAAAAATAAAAGGAAATAATAAGTTACATAAAATCCCCCAATGTTACATCCACTCAAGTTTTAATGAAATATTTATACTACAAGCACAGCAGAAGTTTCCATACGAGTTAACATTTAGGAAAATCCATCAGAAATAACACAGTTCTTGCTTCCCTCACTAGCACCATTACCGCCTAGATCCTATGACCTATAAATATACTGTATTCATTCTGCAGCAAGTCAAAAAACTGTCTGAACATCAGTAAATCTCAAACTGGCTAACTGGACACGTAGAAGACACCCTGGCTTCACACAAAGAAAACTAAATGGCTGAAAGGGCTCTTGTACATTTAATTTCTTTGATCTTTCATGGAAACATCTGATAGTTGTTCTAAACCATACACAAGCCACACTGGTAGCCAGCGTTTTGGGCTAACAATATGTAGACAGGCAACAGAAAGAACTACAGAACTTGAAAGTGAACGAGGGAATAAGGTGGGGAGAAACAGTAGCACGAGGGTAACAAGGCAGCAGCTCTGTTCACGCTGAACAGGAAGCGGGCAGGAGGCGAGGGAGAACACCAGGAGACTGTAGCAAAAAGCAATGGAAGAGCGCTCAGGAAAACTGCTCACAAGGAAAGCCTTTGAAATCAAATGTTACACAATGCATCATCAGAAATGACTCAACCATGAAAGCGGACTCATTTTACTAACACAACGCACCATAGGGAAGACATGAAAAACAGGACACAATGCAGCTATGCAGCACTGTCTAGATGTAGGGGCCTGAGGAACAGACACCACTGAAAGAGGAAATCCATACCCACCTTCACCAAATCTGGACTTGATTTTGCATTAGATGCTGAATCAAGGATCATAGATTCGGCATGTATTCTGCGTAACCGGTCTTTAAGATCTGTGTTTTGTGCTATTGCCTGGAATATTTAACAAAAATATTGGGGATATAAAGTTCTCTCAACTAACTTCAATGTGGCTTTATTGTGTAAAAAGGGACGAAGAATATTTATAAAGTGTAGTATAAAACACCACCACTACATGTTTTTTGTACTGCTTTAGCAAATCATTTATTATAAATGCTTCAAACCTTGTTCCTTATCTCTCAAATTAATATTATTTTTGTCCAGTATGAGAGAAAAGACACATACATGGAGGGGGAAAAAAAAAAAGCCAAAAATGGCATGGATATTTCAAGTTACCAGATTCTGCAAGCTGATTGAATAGGTTATAAATCAATGTTGTGCATCTTTTTTCTTTTCAAGCTCCCTTCCTTCATTGCTATCTCCAAGCTAGCCTCTCTCAACATTAACTCTTACTCTTGCCACATCCAAAACCATTTGATTTTTCTATCAGCCTAGTATACTGACAGTTTTGCCTTTGCCTTCCACTGACAGAAATAAGGCTTTAATTCAGACAGGCACAGGTACAATTTGTGTCCTATCAGCTTATAATGGCAATAATCAGAATAAAAAGTCTCTACTGCAAACTCATGTTTGTTACATGTTATTTACTCATGCTGGATGCATCTGATGGACACATGTCAGTTAGAACAGACTTGTAGGAAAAGAATGCAACTCTGCCTGCAATGAAAATATCTCTGGGGGGGAAGATTGGGTTACTAATTTTAGAACAATACTGAAGACTTACTGCCCACTTTAGTGATCCGAATCAATACTAGGATGTGGAGAACCCTGCTGTTTACACAACCACTTTGTCCCACAAATGTTTCTGATTTCAACAGTAATTTTTGTTGGAAATAGTCTTGAGGGCAGGAAAGACAATGAGCTCAAAGTGATGAAGGAGGGGAGAAAGTATTTTCTGGCTTTACATATGTGTGGTCTGAATTTGCCATACAGGCGCATATCACTTCTGTGTCAAGTGTTCAAGTGGACAGCATTGTGTTATACCTACAATATCAAAAAAGTGCATCAAAGAATTTGCACAGCTTTCCTGTAATAGCATCTTCCAATTTTCATTGTTTGATACAAAGTGTTTTCTTCATTCTATTGTCTTCTTCCTCCCCCAAAAATAAAAATATTGTACTTTAGCCCATTCTGTATTTACTTTTCTTAGACTGCATGTAGGTCAAGGACACTATGTTAATGAGGGAAAAGCAGAGGCAGAGAGATGCTAATTTTGTGGTGCTTTATCCGCTTTAAATCTGTTCACTATTCTTCCCCTGCCAGGCTGATGAGAGCAAAACAGACTTATGTTTGATAGCTTTCAACCTGTGAGTCTGGTTTTTTGTTACTCACGTACAGAAAACAAACTGAAATGAACAACAACAAACACTAAGTCAAAGTCACCAACGCAGGACTCTCTTGCAAGGAAGTCTTAGAAATATGTCAAGTTTATCATATCTGTGCTTCCATATGTCTTCAAAGGAAGCTTATTCCTTTTTCCTACAGGATCTCTGCCATACAGGGTGATAAAATTTCTGTTGGCATCATGGCTTTACAGATCTGCAGGCTAAGAATAGCTCTCACAGGTGTTAACATCTGCTGAAACTGCCAAGGCTCACAGATCACTTCTGGATGGGCCACAAAAGGCTTATTAAGTGTTAGATAAGAACTAAGAGCATGACTTTTATAAGATGAAGATGCGTAACAGAATGCCATTGCTCAGAAAAAAAAAGATCACACTAAGCTGAGTGTTCACTGAGTTCTGAAATCTTAAAATGGAATTAAATTGGTAGGCAAAGAACACTGGAAAAATAAAAGTCACCTATTCAAATATCAGAAGTGGAACATCTGAAAGCCAAAAACAAAGTGCAAGTGAGTGACTATAGTTATTATGCAACAAGTTTCAGATTTCTCTAAATAAAATTAAGACATCACAACCTCAAAAGGTCTAGGCAAAGGGGAATGGGCTGCCCAGGGAGGTGGTTGAGTCCCCGTCCCTGGAGGTATTTAAAAGAAGGATAGATGAGGTACTTGAGGACATGGTTTAGTGGTGGGATGGCAAGGTTAGGTTAGTGGTTGGACTTGATGATCTTAAAGGTCTTTTCCAACCTAGATGATTCTATGATTCTATGCCTAAAAAACTATAACCATCTGCAGCTTTTGTAAAGCAAGAAGAAGCTTTCATACTGAAAAAATTATAAGATGATCTATATCACAATTATCAATGCCTGAGAGCCTCTGCTTAGGAATTTGCAACAAACACTGAAATTTTAAGACCGTGGTAATGATGGCCCTTGTTGCTCTGAAACCAGATCGCTGTTTGGTTGACATGTTCAAACATGACCAAGCTGAAAGTTCTGGTCTCAACCAATTACAAAAAGCACACCAACCAAAAACCCCCACCTTTTTAAAGAGCACAATCTTTTGTCATTTAGAACTCTGCCTTAACAGCTCCATTGCTGCTTTTAGATGACTAACAGATAATTGAGATTGTAAGTCAATATAAGCAAGTTGTACTTGAATTTGCTTTGCAGGGTGCAGCAAAAGTGAAGCTCTCGTGCATTAGAAGGGTCAGCTGTGTGCTTTCAGCCACTCTCACCTTTATTTTATGCCAAGTGATACAGTGAATACTTGAGTGCTGTTTAGGAAAAGAAAAGAAAAGGAAACCTGCAACCTACCAGAACTGAGTGATTAAACAGTGCATGTTTCAAGAGAAAGCAGACTCATCGTCACAGAACAGTCCTCTGATCCTTAACATCAAATGATACCAATTATACCATATACCTAAATCAATCTATCAAACTTCACTGATTTCACAATACCTTTAACACTTAGGAAAGAGTTTTTGAAAAACACCAAATATAGCAACTTACTATGCTTCAATACTGTGAATTCTAGCACAGAACAGACACTAAAGAAACAGAAATTATTATAAAATTTAAACATAGTATCTGATGACAATGAAGCTTGCTGAACTTCAGCATGTTACTTACGGATGTTAGGGCATTCTTTAAGCCAACTATTTGTGCAGATGGAGATGAGGATGCATCATTCTCCAGCATCTGCTTCAGCTTTTCTCTCTCTGTAGATATGGTGCTGAAAGCTGACCTCAAGGTGAAGTACACTAGAACCATTTCGTAAAGAGTGACAGTTGAAAACAGCTACCAATTGTATACATACCAATTATGTAAAACTTCAATGAAACATCATTTATGGTGACAGAAACAAGAATTTAGGTTAAGAGATCCAGGATGGGTTACTAAAACCAAGTAATATTAATCAAGGTTATAGGGTAGATTTTTTAGTAGGAGAAATGTTTATGGCAAATGCTGCCATGTTGACTATATTAGCCACAGTCAAGATTACTTTGATTATTTGTGACAGATGGCAACAAAGCTAACTAACCACATCTGCTCTTCACTTTCTTTTATTCCCCAATTAGCTTGAATCTTCAGATGATCATGACTCTATTCCACATTCCTTTAAGAATTCCACTGGGGGAGGGGGGGAAGAAGAGAGGGAAGGGAAGAAATGAAATAGAAAAAAAAAAAATCATAAAAGCAGCTATAACACATACTGTGCCACAGCTATAGGGTTAGTAGTTTCCCCACAAGCAATTCAACTGTGGTGTTGAGTTTTGTTATCTCTTTTGGGCATAAAAAAAATTTCAGCTTGTTAGATGATTTAGTGACTCAAAGGGTCAGATCCTGAATGTTGTGCACGTTACGCTGCTACTTCTACTCCTTCCTGAGCCAGTATCACCAGCCTGAAACATTCAAAATCAGACAACAGATCATGCAATTTTAAAATCACTAGATTTTTAAGGGAAAATGCACTTTTGGTTTTTTCCAGTTTTAAGACATCTAGTTTTTCTTTAACCACAAGGAATAAAAATTTATTCAAGTAATATTTGTTTACGTAGAATTTCAACATTCATCTAACTGGAGAACAAGAGGATTTCTGAGGGCCTAATCAAGCCTTGTAATATAGTCATGACAACTGCCAATGCAAAAATGTATCCATTTACAGGGAAATGCATATATAAAATCTGAGCATGGATACATGGAAAGAGCAAAGAACAAGAAATCTCTGATATCTGTGTCTTCTAATCATCCACTCAGAGTTAACCTGGATCATCATCACTTCATTGCATATTTGATGTAACCTAATCTACTTTTCTAAGAAAATATTCTTAAGATACAGTTCAGCACTGCAAACCATTACCAAAGCTAATTCTCATACTTTAACCTATCTGAAGAAATCTTTACCAGCATCACAGGGTGTGGGGAGAAAGAAGTATTCACTGTGATCTATTCTATTAGTCATATGTGGATGACATGACCACAATCTTGTGTAATTTAGTAAACTGTACACTAACTTAATTTTTCAAAAATTATTACATATTAAAGTACTAATGTTACATTTTATTTTATTTATATCAAAAGCTAAAGCAAAAGTTTTCTTCACTACCATTTTTGGAAGGGGAATGCTATAAAGCAACTTTGGAGAAAAATTCTTTGTACTCTTAATAAACCAAAACTTTATTAAACAGTACAGAGTTAATTGTCCCCTTGAATGCATGGGTCAATCTAACCAACATTTCTGACATGGACATTTCAGGTAAAATGATCTTGAGTAGGTGATTTCTTTGCTCTGCTTAGTAGCAACTTTTCCAACTGCACCCCACCCTCCTTTCTTTTCTCTTTTTATAAAACATACATCATTTTTTACTATAATTGACTTTATAAAAAGTTTACTAGTAATATACATTCCTTACATAAAGGAATCAAGATATATCAGCACCAGAGGGGAAAAACAAGCAAAGAATGCTTATTGATAACATCAACCATTATCTTGTGCAAAAGAGGTCAGAGTCAATACTTCCAAAAGTCTTTAAGCTAAAATTCTTAAGTGCCTTCCTCACCAAGATCACTTAAACAATAAGTATTTCTGGTGCGAGGGTGATGGAGGAAAGCACTGCTAATGAAAAATGATTCTGAGAGGAGAAACATTTCTAGTCAAGCTGCCCCTCTGGCTGCTTTACATGATTTTACTCTTCTGTATTCACTAAAAATAGGTTACTACCATAGCAACCCCTGCATCACCAACAAATGTTGACTCTGAAATACAGTGAAGCACACCGAATATATAAACATACATGTGCTCATATACACATATACACAATGCATGTGCATTGAAACACAAAAGACGATAAATCTGCTGCTATGTTTATAGCAATTGATTTTAGGATTTTTGCCTTTTGGCAAAAAAAATGCAATCTAGGTTTTTAGCACATAAACCAAAGGGATGTCCTTTATTAAATTAAAAAAATTTAAAATGTGATGATTAAGCCACTTTTTTCAAGGGACTCAAGATCTCAACATTTGCGACTTCTCAAGGGACTTAAAGGAATGGAAGGCATTTTCTGCTTTTTCTAAACATTAAACAGAAAGCTTTCTCAGAAGTCACGTAATTATTTAAATTGTGATGCTAGAAAACCACATATGAAAGACATTTTCATTTACCTTTATGTGCAATGTGAAATAAGTCCTCTTGCATTTTAGTAAATTCTGATGATGTTTCAGAGCCATCAGAATAATTTTTCTCCTCTACAAAATCTATTGTAGATAAGTTAGGATTGGAAGCATGCAGTCTCATAGGGGCAGAAAATACTGAAGGCACCTGTAAGGAGGAGAGCCATTTGTGATGGTTTTTTTTACAAACTGTAAAGAAAATTTTATTGTACCCACCTGGGTTACATGTTGGAAACACCAAAAATGGAAAAACTACTGTCAGTTACCAATAGGCTTGGAATGGATGACACCTGGCAAATGAAACCATAGATATGACTTTGCCCAAGATATCATAATTGAAGATTTGGCAAAACTCCAAGAAACAAGGCCATTGAGAGCTGTAACATATGCTATCTATTTTTTTCCCCACTGACAAGTATCGAATCTCATGGCCTTTGGATGCAAATGCATACAAAACTACCTGGAGAATATGCAAATATCTGTATTGATTAAAAAAAATCCAACACCGCAACCCCCCAAATTGGAGGCAAACCGAAAACAATGGTAAAAAACACGGGCAGTCTCCTGAAGGTAACAGTGCAGATCCTATTGCAGCTATCAATGACAACATATTTGTGATATATTACCGCTTAAAATGAGCTAGCACAGGACACTACGTAGAAAGGATTCGTATTTCCTAAACTGGTTACACCAAGAAGTGATCAATAACTAAGATTTAGAGAAAGATGGGCACTGAAGGGACTGAAGTTACCTGTAACATTCCTTTAGCCTCTTTCCCAACAACTCTGGATCGCCACCTCCTGTGTGTTCTCTTTTCCTTCTTTGGACTTTCAAAAGGTCCAACCTTTTAACAATACACAGGACAAAAATAATACAGACTGACGTAAAACTAGCAGAGCTAAGAAGAAATACTTTGATCCTTTAGGATTTGGGGTTGGTTTTTGGAATTGCAGGGGAAAACTTTTTTGGGTTTTGTTTTTTAAACAACAAACCTGCATAGCATTTATAGCAGGAGCTGAATATGTCCTGTGAAGAACATCCATGCTCTGTAACAGCTGGTTCATTTCCAGTAAATATGTGTGACAGTTGGAGAGGTCTGTTTTGAACAAGAGAATGTTTTCAGTTGCCCTAAAGTAACAGACACACTCAATTTTTTTTTCATTTTGTAGGTTAGCCTTATTTTGATTGTCACTAGTATAAGTTAATCATTGACTAAAAGCACATTATTAGATGACTGGATAAAAAGCTTGTATCCTTCTATCTTCAAGTTCAAATTCAAAATATTGAAATGCATCTATATGGTGTATATGATGATCATGATATTTTATCCTAGCTGGCCGCAGAAAAATGAGAATAATGCGACACTTAGTGCAGTTTGGAACTAGTCAGAGCTCTTCGTGGTGAGGGTAACAATGCCACAGGCATCAAGACTGAATTGTACATTCAGAGCTAGAGATGAAGCTCCTCTACACTAGAGCTGAAGCTCAATGGTGGGTAGAACTGTACCAAATAAGTATCACATAGACACTACCAATGTGAGAAAGATCTTCATGCTCTAAGGAAAGCATGAAAGCAGAAGGTGACTTTGAAGTATAAAGATTTAGTGCTTTTTAAATTACTAAATTTTGGATGCTTACCTTTTTTGAATACTCAGCTTAAGAAAGTTCAGATCTTACTATTGAAAGTGATGTTCGCATATAAAAGAAAATGTACTGAAACATGTAAGTTCCTTGAAGAGGTGCCCACAATTGATATTCCAATGTCCAAAATCACTAGTCCTTTTGAAAACAAGCAAGCAGCCAGTTAAACAACTACCCCTCCCTCCAGTTTCAGAGAAAACTCTAACTGTAATGACTACTTACGATGTAGTAAACTCATTGTCAAAGAAATACTAGAGGAAATATTAGGCTACTTTCAACTTCCCTCAAATATCATTACCTCTTGAGCATTTTTCCATGTCTTCAGAAGACTGTAACCAAGATGAAATCCTGGAGTCATTACTCGAAAAGGACAATGACAAGTTACCTCCAGTTGACAACGAATTCTGTTTGGTCAAGCTGCCTGCCTGTTCCAAAGAAGAACAACTGAATAATTAACAAACAATATTTTGATGTTGTATGCACAAATTTTTACAACCAACTGTTGAGGTCCATGATCAGGGACAAGGACCAAAGGCATCAATAACACAGAGGGGGAAAAAGTGTACGAACTAGACTCTGTGTACAGTCATTGAGCATAATGTCAGAACATCTAACAGAACTGCTGTCCACGAGCAGTGGAAGTACTAAATAAGCCATAAAAATTTGCTGAAAACTAAATTTTGAGGAAGGGCAAAGCTCACTATCAGTTAAGTCCACTTAACACAATTAAAGCACCATATGTGAACAGGACCAAAGTCAGACATTCCATTCCTTCTCCATGCTCCCCAAAGAAGGCCATGTATCATGCACATATTTGTTAAAGCTATTTTTCAGTAAAGAAAGCAAGATCTACTAGATGTTCTTTAAAAATGTTACTCGAGGATAGATGACTTTAGCATGGATTTGGCTTGGCAGGCCTTAATATATGTGTGACTATACACCTCATCTGGGCAAATAATACCCTTTTACACCATCTCAGTAATCATTTTCAAACTTATCTCATTTTCTGCAGTGCCAACTATCAGATGCTTCAGAAGATGCTGGAAATTCTGTGTAAGAGCTAATGGAGCAGTATAATTAAGTAGTTTCCAATGGGAAGAAATTTCTACTCAATACTACTACCAGTTGATTGTCGCCTGTAATGCTGTTTTCTTCTCTAATGTAACTACAAATACTAGCCATTCAAATGCCTTATTATTTTTAGAACTTACTAAACCCTTCATCTTTAACATTATCTATGTCAGGAAGTTGCAGAAATTACACCCTTTGTCAACATCTTGTTTAAAATCAGGTTTTAAATGTTTCATCTTAAGTGCCATTACATGACTACTTCACGAGTTATGAGAAAAGCTGATTAAATTGTCTCTTCTCTGAAGCATACACTTAAACTTCATTAGCTCCTGCTCACCTTATATCAAAACTCAAGTAATGCTAGTTGTAAGTCTGTTCATAGGAAACATTATCTACATCTCAGTCAGTTGCTGTTTTCTTAGTTGGTCTTTTTAAATTTACAATATATGATCCAACTTGAGTTCCAGAATAAAATAAAATGCACTAAGTGATGTCGTTCAGTACCATGTCAATTTATATACTCAGCATGCAATAGTTGTAAGCATCAATAAGCACACTTATTTTTAAGATTAATCTATGTAGTTTAGCTTATTTATTCCTACAAAAAGCTGTATGAGCTTTAGTCACCTATGTACGTATACCCAAATAATAATCCCAGCACCTTTAAAAGCACAAATAAACTGAATTTAAAGAGAAGCAATTGTATTGGCATTTAGTGAACAAATCCCACATTTATCACTTCAGAAATCTATCTCATATAAACAACTTTTCCAGAATTCATATATATGAGGGACAGAAGCAGGAGGGAAAAAAGATGTAGGCATTACCAAGAAACAGGCAAGAGAGACTTTGTATAGCTCTAGTTAGCAGAGTTTTGCTTCTAATCAGCATGGCTAATCTTTAGAACCCAAGCATTCTACATTAACATATGTAGATACATAAACCCACCTCCCAAAAACAACAACAAAAAAACAGATGTGAAAACTGACCAGGTGTTTACAAAAAGCAAATAAAATGAAATGCAAAGTTCACTCGATATATTTTTCTCAAAATAACCTAACTGCTGGATCGATATCAACTAACACCAAGCTAGGGCTGGTGTAAATTGGCAAACTTCCATTTAGCTTCAGCAGAGCTAAGGTGATTAACTGCAGCTTAAGTACTATCCCCTTCTATTTTTCACATGAAAATAAGTAGGGCTTCTTTGCAGTGCAAATCTGGATTAATAAATTAAAAGTGAATTAAAGTCTTTCAGGCCAAAGAAGAAATGGTTAGTTTCCTGACAGTGAGCATAGATCTTAGATATGCTGGTCACATGGATTTTTTTTTTTTCCCCACTTGAGAGCACAGGCTTAAAGATATCATGGGCTTTGCCATGTTCCATTTTTGCCCTCAATATTCTTCTCACCCTCTATCCCTGCTGTCTTCTGGTGAAAAATGGCCACAAAAGGTTTGTCATTTCCTCACAGACACAGCCTCAGAAGAGCAGGCTGTCAGAGCCACAGAGGTTCTGGCACCACAGAAAGCATGCAGACAGAACAGCCCAGTTACTGCAGGGTGAGTTACTGTTCTTTCAGCTGCCCGCTCGCACAGATCCCCTCCCTCTCAACAGCTAGCAAAAAGCTGTTCAGGAACATGTTTGTGTTTGGTAAAACTCATTCTCAGTTCCAGAACAGTCCCACCAAAGTGATGAACTGCAGATATTGGGGAACAAGCCCACTCAGATCATACAGCAATATAGCCAGGGAAAAAAAAACCTTAGACAGAAGGATAACAAAGAGGTGATTGCTGCTTAGGAGATACTCTGGAGTTGACAGAAACAGAGACATGTTTCAGTAACACAGCATTGCTAAATAAGACTTTATTCTCAAAAGAGATCAGTGCTTCTAAACTGGGGCAGAAGAGCTTCTTTGGGTGAGCGTCAGCCAGTCAATGTGCAGACTGCTGAAGGCACAGAGGTTGTCTTCAGGCACAGAACTCAGTATGTGGTTTTAAAAGTCATCATGAAAATATAATTTGCTGCATTAAAACAATGAGACAATAATATAAAATTTAACAGCATCATAGAGAAAACTGCTTGGGAGTAAATCAATAAATAATATCATTTTCTTCTTGACATTTTAGACCATAATTTAAACCCCACCAACAACTTCCATTATGGTCTTTACTTAATAAACACAAATGAAACTAATTTAATCCCAGAGGAAAGCTCATTATTTATAAATCATAACTGTTACCTTTCTACCCGGAGTAAAATCACAGAAACCAGGGACAGAGTCCGCAGTAGTAGACACAGGGAAGAAAAGATTATTGACGTCATGGGGAAACATGGAGATTTCATTCTGACGGTACATTCTGTGATGACGAAGTTTTGCTACCCATTCATCAAACAGCTCCTGAGATTTCACCTACACAAAATTTCAGGTTCTATAACATTCACATTCAAAATCACTAACAAGAAATTTTGAGCTCACTAGACAGCTAGTCTGGCTGATCTTTATTGGGAAAATATCAGGAAAGTTTTTCTAACAATGCTCCTACTAAAATGCATACTGTGTGAGCTTAAGCATGGCAAAAATAATCACAGGATAAAGTCAGTAAAAAGAAAAACTTCAATTAGTATAGTTATGACTTCCAATGCAGAACACAATACTTAGCAACTTCTAGATGGAAAAAAAAAAACCCAAACCCACAACAACTCATTTCATTTTTCATTTCTTAATTGTCATTTTTAAGGTTTAGTCAAGATTTAACTAAACACTAATAGAAATTTGATTTTCGTGACGTATTTTAAAACAATTTATTCCACAAGGATAGATAATTCTACATATTTGACTGTGGAAAGTACTTCCTATAGATAAGACAAAGGGCAAGATACAATTACTGAAAATAAAAGCACTTGTGCAACAAGTGCATACCCTTTGCTGAAAAAAATGCTGCTAAACATGAAGCATCTTCCAAGTTTCTATTCTGAACAGGTTTACTGACTCTGGAACAGTACAATAAGGCCTCTCAAGTTATAAAGTGTAAACCAGCCTGCTGAGACTAAAAAGTAAGTTATGAGTGTAACTAACAGACCTCCTACTATTAAAAAGTCTCAATCATATTCCACTAATGTTATTCTGGGAGCAAGGTTATAACAGTCTTGAAGATTTACCTTCAGATGGTATATCTGCTCTTCTGTATCCAAATCTATACATTTTGTTGATTTCTTTACAGACATGACAGAAAGTCCAACATCAATGCAGCCATGAAGCTTCCCTCTCTCTATCTGCAAAAAAGTAAAAGTACAATCATTCCAGAATAAAGCAGAAGGATAGATATTACCTGCTGAAACCATCACTTCCCCCCTTCAGCCCATTGTTTAGAACTGCTGAAACTATTTCCCATTACCAACAACACAGAATTATTGTTGTTTTGGATGAAATAGTGTCGTTACCTCATAATGGCCTTAAAGAGTTTCAGATCACTTACATCAGCTTGGCATTTAGAATACTTCAAAATCCCTTTGTCCAAAAAGAAGTATCTCTGTAACCAGAAATGCAGAGAATTAAAGACAAACAAAGCACCCCAAAACCTCCCCCCAGAAAAACCACCACAACTTCCCCCCCATATTTCTTTGGGGAACACTTCCTCTGCTCTTCCATAACCTTTCTGCCACAAAACCACACCAAGCAAGTTCCTCCCACTCACATAGCATCAGGTTTTCAGGTACACATTCCTTTCCTACCTTGTGCCAGCCCTTCAATGGCCATTTCCTCTTTTTCAGCAAGCAGCCCTCCTGCTTCTGTGGCTCCTGTGTACAATTCATTGCTCCTCGGAGTCCTTCTACAATTTCCCAGCTGTCCTGCTTAAGCAGAAAATACAAATGTAGATCTTATTTCTTCCAAAGAACAGAGTTGTTAAGAGAGATTCAAGACGAAGAAGACTATAAGCAAAAAAAAGCCAACCTAAATGAAGTTGAAATATACGCTTTGATCCATCTTTACGCTTTGTTATTTCTCTTCCAAGAGACAAGATTCTTTTTTTACTTTGATAGAAACAATACAAACTCAACAAAACTTTATTTTTACGACACCATTCTTCATTGAATGTATGTGCTTACCGGAATTTTATATGTACATTTTTCTGTACATACATACACACAGTATATAGCCATAGACTCGTCACAATTTACATTAAAAAAACCTTTTGCCATCACAGGAAGAAACAGTCTATGCTAAAAGGATATGTCTTGTAGTTTTCAAAGCTGAAATAAAAGACACTGCAAATGAAGACCTTTTCTATAAAACTCTTTTGCCCATATTCAGTAACTGAAGGCTGTGTGTTTAGTATGAATTGCAGCCTTCATGAACAAAAATAATAAAATGAAACAAATTAAAAAGCCAAGAAAGTAACTCAAACAATATGAGGAACGTGACATAAAGGGAGAGTACAAGAAAAATAAAAACCATTCTTCATCAGATACGCCTCTAATTTAAAGAAGATCTCTCCTTTTTTTGCCATCAGGAACTCTTAAGCATAAACCCCTGCAGCAACATAACACAGAAGAAATAAATCTCATAGTATTGTTAAATTTCTTATTTATGGAACAACTGCTAATGACAATGTAACAGGAGTTTCAAGATTTCTGATCAGAGATCTCATGAATTATTTATTGCCAGCTACCATAGGATTTGACAGATTAGAATTACGAACAACTGACAGGAAATGGCATGTGCTAGTACTAGCCTCATATATTTGAAAAACACAAAGAATATGTTAACATATATAATGAATATAGAATTTAATGACAAAAAAGGACTCGTATGAAACACTCTGGAGAAAACAAAATTATACTAGGTAGGTAAGTATTTGTGGTTGTCCCTGTCCTTAAAATTCACCCCTAGAAAACCTGGGAAAAAAAATATTACATCATATAATATGCTCATTACTTGAGTAACAAGGCATAACAGTGAATCATCTTCAAAAAGACATTTATTAAGCAGCTTAAGGAACGTGATCTCTTATTCCACCACGTTACTGGTGGCAGTCCACTATTTTGTTATTATTTTCCTTGCACTGCACTTTATGGAACAAACTGGAAAGCTGCTCTGCTTCCCTGGCTTGAGTTCACTCTGCCAGCACCCAGAACACAACGGGATGCAAGCAGTAGAAATGTGGGGCTGAGCAGCTCCCATCATTCAACACCCTACAGACCACCCAAGGATGTTCTGCTACCTGAAGATGAGTCAAAGCTGCAGCTGTCCTAACCAAAATTGTCGTCACGGCACACATTTTGTGCCCCTACAGGTTTGGGTTTTGTCCTTGTCAGTTCTGTAACAAATAGCTTTTTTACTCCCTCCGGTTTGAGAGATATTTTGACAGCTGCTTAGATACCATTATTTCTAACCGAAAACTATGAAATCATATTTTTCCTATTGAAAACTAGAAGTTACACTCCACGTTCATTATTTTTTATTTTTACTGCTTTGAGACTCACTTAAAATTCTCAATAATCATGAGCCCTTTTCTGCTTTGGGGTAAATGACTACAACATCAGATCAGTGACGAGAGAAGTTACTCACGGATACCACAAGTCAGCGGCCTGAAAGGAGAGCAGGCAGCTTCCTGGGCTGTCTCCAGCACATCAGCCCAACACCAGCCGCAGCAGCACAGGCTAGAGACCGACAGCACTGGTCTTTCACAGGGTGAAGCTGGCAGAGAACGAAGCAGAGCGCCAGACGGTGCCCGTGCAAGGATAGTTACCTAGAGCTTGCTAGCTGCAGTTGGACAGCTATTCAAGTGTAAAGGCAGGTCTAAGCCTCCACAATTAAGGACTTGGGCTTTTTTTGACAGAACGTTCCAGTCTACAACCTTGAAAGCCAAAGAGAAATGATGTTCTACCACCTCTTTTGCCATAAGTGTAAATATTAGGCCACTAAACGCTTTCTGTAGTGGTCTTGGATTTGTTTTTCCTGTTAAAAATTATTTATTAACCTTTATATAATCACATGGATTGGGACTGTTATGATGACAGTGAGCAGCCTCTTTAAATATCATCAAATATAGTGTAATGCTACAATTTACATTAACTAACAGCTGAACTTACTGCTGCTTAAATGTCCACATGTGGATAAAATCTCATCTCCGCAGAAAACATGATCTACTAAATGAGCCAATATAAAAAATAATCTCAACACTAACTGATTTCAAATTGGGGAAATGGATAAAGGTAAATGTTTTAAAAAGTGAGAAACCTGATGGAACTAGTGAGAGATAATTCTAATTAAGAACTAACACCAGAAGAGCTTAAAAGCTGTTTTGCTTAATTACCAAGTAAGCTATTTCCCTCACCTTTGCTGAAATATATTAAACTGCAGTACCCAAACACATAACTTTTCCACTAAGAGTTAAATTGATAGCAGTCAAGACTTGTGAACAATAGATCCTTTTGAAAATTCTAGTGTTATACCTAATGAAACAATTTTATTGAACTTTGCATCAAGTTCTCACAGACTTTGGTTAAGCTTAAACACCATATATGGTTCATAAAGTGGTCTGCTTGCAGGAGACAAGTAGAAATTCGAGCACAATCAAGAAAAAAACCAAGAATCCAGATTCACCTTTCTGTAAGGGTAAGTTTAGAAAGAAAGGGACTCCTGAAGTGAGACAGACCAATGCTACATTGGGCATATGAGGTGAAGAAAAGGGAAGCAGCTGAAAAATAGCTCAGCCAATTACACTCACCTGGAATATACACAGTGTCAATAGTTTTGGTCAAACTTTTAAATACAGAGCACGCCCTGGCTGGCATACAATTCCAATTTTGTCTGGGCCTCTCCTGCAGTTCAGACACAAGGTGTCTCCCACGTTCCTGCAGGAAAGCCACATTTCTCACTGCTCTTCAGGTCAGTGAGGCAGCCAGGAAAGTGCCTTCACAATTGAAAAGCATGAAAATGGGAAGAAAAGCTTAAGTGGGAGCACTTCTTCCCATCAAGCAGGCCCGATGGCCTGCCAAATCCAGGTGGTGAAGGCAAGTCTGCTACCCTTATTTCTGCCCTGGGAACTTCACATTTCAATTGCAAACTTTATGTAAAGGTATCTTAGTTGCATTACAAATGTATCCTTTCAAAAGCACAAGACTATTTAATCAACTAAGTTACCCAAGGAAAGGCAAAGAATAGGTCAGAGAACTAACAGGATGGAGAACTGCTGGATACATGCAAGGTGCAACACTGCAGTAGCAGCATCTGGTCCTCTTCCACATCCATCCATCCAGAAGAGTCCAACCTCTCCCATCTGAACCCCCAAACTGTCGCATTTTTCAAAACGCTGCTGCTGTGACGGGTTTTGAATCTGTTCACTCTTGACCCAGACCCTATGGGATCTTGATTGGTATTTTGTTTTGCAAGAGATCTGACGCCTCATTTGATGAGGAAAAAGTGTCAGTTGGCTACTGCTGGGAGCAGCTGCAGAAGCTAAAGAAAACTGCTTACTCTCCAAAATGAAGGCAAATGAATCAGGCTGGTCAGTTATCATCTGTTCTCATCTGTCTGAAATAGCAGAGGAGCAAATTGGAGATACAGGATTTCCTGAAAGCTACTGGAAGCATTCAGATCATGCTCCATTTTGCTGATTCTTATCCCATAACAGGGAACTGAAAGAGATACCCCAAGCCACAGTGCTAAATTAAAAAAAAAAACCAAAACAAAAAAAAAACCAACACCACACACCACACCACACC
>VXBL01010529.1:434150-468761 GCA_013400195.1 Aramus guarauna | reverse complement strand
AAAAAAAAAAAAAAAAAAGAGGGGGGGGGGGGGGGGGGGGAAATGTCCCACAGAAGTTATTTTAAAGTAAATATCCAGAGTCCATACTGCACAGGATATTTAAAATCTTTGTTTTCTCCAGCAAAACAGTTTGTTCTGTAAACTGCAGAACACCTTCAGTGTGAAGAGAGACACATGTAAAACACCAAGAACATCAGGGAATTAAGGGAGGAACAGAAATACACAGCCATGCACATGAATACTGACAATGCTGAATGAAACTCTAATTCAGAATTAATTTTTTTTCTCCTTGCTAAATTTCACTGCTTTGAAGGAAGACCTCTAGATCTCTTCAGTAAATGCAAACAAAGTTATAGGATAAGCTAGAAAGTTACTGTACCTGGTAAAGAAGGAAACAGAGAAAGTATTAAGGTATTCCTTGCAAATAGAAGTCCCTATTTAAAAATAAAAATACCAGAAAGACCAGTGGAACCTTAAAAAGCATGTGTAATTTCTGGGGGGGGGAACAAAAGTAAATTTTCAAACTATGTAGAAAAAGCAAGCAAGCAGAGCTTTTAGCCCTGCTTAGTGATCATCTCCCAGCATATAACAAGTCACACAACTCCCCAACTTCCAGGGGCTTTCCTTTATCCTTACCACCCTCTGAAAACATGGACAATCAGTCAACCCATGTAGGGTCCTCAGATGGAAAGGTGTACTGTTACTTACTCAGTATTGCAATGACAGACCATGAAAAGATTAATACTGAAACATTTTTCAAAGTGGAGATATTTATCACCATGCCCCATATTATCACAAAGCAATATCAATTGTATCACTCTTCAATATACATTGGGAAACAACCTACTTTATACCTCCATTTAGGTTGACCTCATAGGTGTATGAAGCAATTTACCATCTGTCTGACTATAATGAATGAGCATGGATGTACCAGGAATACAAACAAAACACCAAGTTGCATCTCTCACCTTGGCCAGGTACACCTTGCATTTTTGTACAAGGATGGAAGACTGAAAAAAAATTGGGGATTGACAAGATGACATTAAATCTTACTGAATTATTCCTTTTCTCCCAAGACAGCAAGTGAGAACAAAATGGATAAGAAATGGGACCTGGTAATAATGATAGCAAAAGCCTGAGCTAGCCAACAGATTTGACCATGTTAAATGGCAGTGAGGTTCTTGCAGAAATTGCTTCTGCATAAGTATGGTTGCTTATACTGGCTGTGTAACACATCAGTGGATTTAGTCATGCTCATGTAAATCTTATTATTTAAATACTACATGATAACACTTGGCAGACATGAACTGTTCAAACAGACAATAGCAAATGTTTTAAATTACACTTTTTAAAGGCAATCTCATACCGAGGATATAAAAAATAAAGGTGCAGGAAAACAAAAAAGGCATCCCAAAAGCAAGGATTTCTTTGCTCAGTATACTAGAAATGCACAGCATTTCTTACAAGCACAACACTTTAAAAGGCATAAATTGTTCAGAGATTTGTCTGCCTTGCCATTTGTATGTACAGGGTCAGAAGTCCCAGAAAAGCAGGTGCTATTTCAAAACACAGCTGAGGTCTCCAAA
Organism: Aramus guarauna; assembly: GCA_013400195.1. Lineage (NCBI taxonomy): Eukaryota > Metazoa > Chordata > Aves > Gruiformes > Aramidae > Aramus > Aramus guarauna. The sequence continues at coordinate 467,175 of VXBL01010529.1, read as the reverse complement.
GCTTTTGGGGGATTGGCATACTCAGTTCCAATTAAAATTTCAGCCTGAAGCAGCTTCAAGAGCTCCACTAAGACAGCATCTGTACAAATAAAAGTTTATGTTGAGCATATCGCTCATGGTTTTGCAAGTGTGGGTTGTGTGTTTAAGCTTAATTCTCAGCCTGGCTGCAGGTCAACCTTTCTTGTCCAGAAATAAAAGCTGTCTTCAGCAGTCTAGTCAGGTGCAAACACTCGTAGACATGTTTTTTAAAACTGTAAGGTTTAAAGAAAACAAACTATCCTTTGCATTAGGCACCTAGATGCATCACGTTACACAAATATTTATTTTGTTAACTACAGTTCTACAACAACAAACAGCACACACAGACATTCACAGGCACTTTTTCATTGTCAAAGAGGCCCTATGTCAAGTTTCAGAAAAATTCATTCTTTCACACACGTGCGCACACCTTTCCCCAGAAACTTGAAATAAGCAGAGCAGTTACACAATATTCTACCAAAACAATGGTATCATCCCTATAAGATTTGGGATTTCAGGATCAAACCCCTGAGACCAAGCTGCTACAGCAGCAATATTTCACTATAAAGACACCATATATACACAATGTGTTAGGAATTCAAATTCACCTTTAGCATTCCAGTTTTACATGTGCCTGCTATTCAGTAATGTCTGTTTACTGCATTTGACTCAAAACAAGATGCTGCTACCAACAAAAAAACAAACAAACAAACAAAAAAAAACAAACAAGAGTAAGAAAAACAGAGACATGATGAAATAAAACAAGCAAGCAACAGGAAAACAGATTTGCCGATATTCAGGGGCAAAAGTAACAGCCAATCTTAGTACTGCTTTCAGCTTGGATAAAAAAGTTTGCATTACCTGTCGACTTCCCTGCTTGGAGGAGCAGCTACTAGTACTTCTTGAAGGAGACAACATTTTCTGGGATACACCAAAGCTTTTTTCTTCACTCATGATCCAATACCATCTGTTTCACATAAGCTCACTTAGAACACCATTAAAAGGTAATTTAGAAAATGTGTTGGAAGACTCCTGAGAGAAACGCAGAACTCATCCTTCACCCAAATGCAGTCCAGTGGCATGATCTACATCCCATGGAAATTCCTAAAAGGGAAAAGAAAAACAAAAAGCCAAGTTGTCAGATGCCATCTCTTACTGCCATCCTGTAGCATGCACCATGAAATCATAATAAAGCCTTTGGTAATACAAGCCACTAGTAACTGATGCTAATTGCAACTATTTATTCAGAGGACAAAGTACCGTATCAAGCATCTTTTTAAAGATCTAAATTAATAATCCAACAAAAAGACTAATAAAGACACACACAGTATAATAAATATCTATATAAAAGAACCAAAATACCCTGAAAATGAAAACATCTAATGTCTCACAAAAAGTATGGTGAATAACCCCAAAAATATCCCTTTTTCCCAGTTCCTTGATAATTTAAACAAGTAAGCACAGCTTCAGGTCGTAAGGAAAGAAAAAATAAATCTCTCTATAAGAGAGCAATACATAAAAGCATGCAAACTCGGCTGCATAGAGCTGCGCATGACCACTCTTACCTAGAATCAGAAAGTTGTAACTATTGTCACATCAGCTGTCTACGTCAGTGACTGGAAGAATAACTAAGGATCTGTTTAATAACAGTGCTGTTTGGAGCATATGCAAATAAAAACCATGCCAGAAACTCCCAATAACGGATTTCCAGTGTGGGCAAGAGTTGTCATGGTAACTGCATTTAAAAAAAAAAAAATTATAGAGGACATAACAAAAGGGTGATGGTTTCCAAAATTTGGGGTGGCGAAGGAGCTTTATGAATTGTGTATCACTTCAGATTTTATTGTCTTAGGCAAGGAATTTGCACATTGGGAAGAGTGCAAGAACCACCACTGAGGAAGGTAAGGAAGTTTCCACAGAGAGAAACAAAATTTTCTTGCCGAAACAGGGAGACACTATTTCACAAACCCCTTGCTTGCACTGTTAAAACACTCCTGAACTGGGCTCACTTTGCCATTCATTTTTTCTTGAAAAGGCTTAAAAACCTATTCTGAGAGAAGCAGCATTTTCAGATCCCTAGCAAAACACTTGATGAATGCAACAGTATGCTGCTGAAAGTCTCTCTCCCTACTGCTGTAGCCTGAAGCATCCGACTTCCAAACAAAGACCTTTTCCTATCTACAGTGCCTCTTTGGCAATACAGTTTGCTGTAACATTTCAACCAACACACCATCTTTTCTCCTAAAAACACGTCTCTCTTCATGGCATGTACCTTACCCCCTTTAGAAACACTCCGTCACCCTTGCAGCAAACCTATGCTCAGCAACAGTAATGAAACAGCCCCAGTCTCCAAAATTTAGGTAAGAAAGCGAGCTCTGCTGAGGCTCTGTCACTGGCCAGTTTGGTAAATACTTCCAGGAACCATCATACAGGTTCAAAGCCCGTGAGCGCAACTTGAGAGCCTAAGGAAACCAGAACAGCACAGCAATGTGATAGCAATGTCTGAACTGGGCCTAGCACACGGGTTTTACACTGAAACTACTACTGAGATTAGCAATAGTGCTTTTTGGAGAACGTACAGCAGCTTCCTATCCAGAAGATAAATTTGTGTGACATTTTATTAAGGACTAGTACTTTTAACAGGTTTAGATTTATCTCACTTCGTGCAGGTGTTTAACTGCAGAGTAAACATAAAGTATATTTTTCTTGCTTTTGCTGCATTTAGTAAAAGAGTTTAACAATAACGTCTCAATTAACAAGCAGAGGTCAAATATTCACAACAGGAACATAAACACGCTTCCTGCAAACTCATCGTGCTGATCCCCCCTTGGAAGTACTCTGCAGCAAGTGCTTTACTTTTTTTGGCACACTTCGCTCAGTGCCTCAGTTCGCCTGCCCTCTTCACTGCTCCACGTTCAAAATGAGCACTCTATCCCTTGGCTTTCATTTTCAGTTTGGCAAAAATTGGCAGAGTTCATGGCAAGAAACAAGCTCTAACTGGCAGCAAAATGCACTGAAAGTTGCTCTCATCAGAACCTTGAGAGTATATCTCCAGGACACACTAGATTTAAGTCATACAATGCCCTTTGCCTGTTTGAACACACAGCACCATGGTTGCGATGTCCTGGATGTGTCAGGTAGCTGAAAAAAAAAAAAAAAATATGGAGTTTTCATGGACAAAAGCACAAAAAGAAGCCATATAATCAGAAGAGTATTTCTATCACCACGTTTTTGGTGTGGAGGAGTCCGAATGAAATTAAGGTGTGGCTACATTAGCATCTTAGGACAGAGCAAAAGGGCACTCCCGCTACAAATCGCCTGGTCCCTCCCTCCGTGGTACATTTAGGTTTGCACTGCAGGGCAGTCTGGGAGCATGGAAACCAAATCTCTTTTGGATGAAATGTGCTCCAGGAGTGCCTCCAGTGCTTAAAGCATTGAGTCCACAGCACCAGACTAGAGCGAGTCCTGACTAGTCCCATCCTGGTGTAGATGTTGGGTCCTCACCTTTAACTGACTGACTACAGAGGTCCACTTTTACTGCACTGCTCTACTTGCTAACATCTAGACACAGACTTATGCCACCTAAGAACTTAAGATCTCCTATGGCAATGTCATTTGTCCTTTTGGAATCAAAAGGACAGAGACAGACAGGCATTCTTCCAGAATTCAAATGAGCTGAAGGTGACTCAGCCACCTAAACAGAGGTACTTAAACGAGGCGCAGGAGACTGGAGAGGTAAATCTGATGGAGAGCACCTCAAGTATTTTGTCAGTCTACTTCCAAAACCGGGCTTTTGGATTTTCCTTTATTCCTTCAAATTAGTTTATTATATGGGATGAAGAAAAGGCTTTTGTTACCAGCCCTGAAGAAGGCAGGAGTGAAATGTGCCTTCTGTCTAAAGTGTTTTATTAATACTGCATTGGCATTTCCCAGTAATTTAACTTATTACCTTGAGACTTCCAGATTTGAGCATAAAAGTGTATGTGAATAATGAACATGGCCCCAACTCATCTGTGAAAACGGCTGCATGCTCCAACAACTACTTTGTGCTCCTTTTTAAAAATTCTCTTCACGTTCAGGAAAAAAAAAGAAAACTATGGTTGCCCTTCAACAATAACCCGCTTAATCTTCCAGGAAAGTGTGAAAACACTGATCCTGCATCCCAAAGTGGCTCTTATATTCTGGCTGCCAGCAGCAGTCACTGGGCCTCTCTGGGGCTACTGATATTTTATATTACCTGTGAAACTTAATGCTACCAGGTACAAGAGCAACCACAACTTTAAAGCAGGCATAAGAATCAATATTATGCTAACTAAGCTAAGATTGCAGCTGAAAACTATGTTTTAAGGTCATCATGATCCAATTGGTTCAGGTCCAATACATTTTGGCCCTCCCCATGCCAGAGGATGCCCTCAGAACTATATTTGTTCCCACCTTTCCTCTGCAGCACACAGTGCCACTTACTTCGGTCTACTCCAAAAAGACAAATCAAAGGTGTGAGGCTGAGGCAAATCCAAATAAATTTAGGACAGGTATTTTCACAAGTGCTAAGTATTGGCCTAATTCTTTGCTACCAAGTCAACAGCAGCAAAAGGAGGCCGAGAGTACTTTTGCAAATGACCTCACCAGGTGCATTTTAAAGAATTAAGAATACATGAGTATCAAATATTATTTATAGCTACTACATCTTAAACCCATAAACTGCACTTATCTCCACTTATCATCTGTTACTAAGAGCCTTATCAAAGCTAACGTAAACATATGCTAATGTGTACAACAGGAAGATCTTTTTTTTTTTTTAAAAAGTACCATCCCAAGTTGTCCTTAAACCTTTAAAATTGCATGGGTTCAAAGCAGTCTCTCAGTATCACAATTCATCTCTCAACTCTCAAAGTAATAAGCTTACAGCAAAATCCAAGTTTTTCCACATCTCACAAAAGAAGAAAAGCAGAAATTCAGGAGGAAAAAAAAAAAAAAAGGAAAACTGCAGTAAAAAACCAACATTAGGCAATTATTTTTGTTATGGCTCTGGAAGAAAAATAAAGCCTTAACAGCTGCTTCAGAGCTGATTCAGCAGTGAAAGAACACTGAAGAGAGATTTTGAGCAGCAAAACTGGAAGCGTACATCTCATTCTATAACTGTAGTCAATTAAGGTTTTGTGGATAGAAGAATAGGAAGAATAGAAAGTCTGATGAGAGTCATGTGGACACAGCAAGCACAGGACTGATCAATCCAAACTGGAGTTGCAAGCAACCTTGAGTGACTTTCACAGAATTAAAAAAGAATCCATGCTGAAACCTTTGCTCTGTAGCTATTATTAAATTATTAAATTACATTCACTCATATCCACCTGGATAAACAAAGCAATAGTCTTTTCCAAGTATTGCTTTCATAGCTTTCTCTGTTATGCTTCAAATTGTCGGCTTTAATCTATCCCAGTGTCTCATCTGGCTCAAAAAAGGAAAGAAGTATTTATAGACTACAGATATGCCATGTACAACTATTGGACATGTCTTTTCAAGGCAGGCATTTGCTGTTCCTGAATTACCCTAAGATTCGTACTATTGAAGGACAAAGCTCACAAATACCATCCTGTTGCTAGCTATTCTCTTTACAAAAGAAAACTTGCAGAAACAAACATAAAATAGTTTAAAACAACTAAGTTATTAAAACTATCTTTGAAAGCAAAAGTTCAGACAGCTTAGGAAGACTAACAGTAACAGGAAGGATTTCAGAACTGCCATCAGACAGGTGGTCTCTTTAGACATTGTCCAAATCACAGCCTCTGTTGAGCAGATGCTTTCATTAGCTATGGACACATACTACTCTCTGAAATAGTCTGTGATGGAAAGAAATGGTTAGTTCTATCTAGCCCACCTCCTTAAGGAGACTATTGCAGTAATTAAATCGTGCTCTTTCAGTGACCCAAAAGAGGAAAATTTAGTTCAAACAAAACTCTCTTAATTGTCTAACCAAGAGAGATACAGAAGTGGGAAGGGGAAAAAGCTAGACAAACATACTACATTTAATACCAGATTACTTTTCATATATAATGTACATCACTTGATTAAAGAAAACCCTGCATGTTCCAGTGTATGGAAAACAAATAATCAAAGCAAAACCCCAGAAACAATCCAGTAGAATACATCCCAAGACAGACATCCAAAGAAGAACATGCTTCAACGTCAAGTCTAGTCAGACTCTCCTGAAGCAAAGCAAGTATCTGCTGTTTCACTAACCCTTGGGGCGAATAAGTCAATCCTTATATTAGAAAAATCTTATATAAATTTAGAAATACGTCAATCGGCATCCTGAAATATAAGTGTATAGTTATATATCAACTTTCCCTCACATCCACCATAGAAACCAACTACAATACTGCATTCAACATGATTCATTTTAAATGTGTAATCTTGACACTGTTTCCACCCCGCCAGGAGATTTGTGATAGATTACACTTGTATAAAAAAAACTTCCTGGGTATATATTCTAGATAGGTATGTTAAAAAACTTGGTGACTAGAGATACAGAAAATACATGCAGTAATGGCTGTATTATTACAGTAATTAGTCAGCTGTCATACCACCTTTTCCACTCAACTTTTAATCACAGCCGAGAATCATAACTAATAGGACTGACCTAGCTCACAGCAAGGTCCTAAATTATTAATGAATCTCCTTCTCCCCCCACCCCTTTCAGAAAGGGGTGCCTTGCCTAGGGACAGCCTGGCAGCTCAGGGCTCTCCTGCTTGAGCTGCTGGACTGAGTTGGGGTCCCACATACCCCCTTCCAACTCTTACTGTGACTTACACACTCGACTGAGAAGCCAGAAGCTGTGACCCAGTGACAGAGAGGTCCATGGTCTCCCTGTCAAGAGGGTTGAACAGAAAGTAGCAGCTACTGAGCTGCGACCAAATCTGATGCTGGGAGCACATACACTGCATACAGCAGTTGACAGCCCTCCCTGTGCTCAAATAATAAAGAAGCAGTGGGCCTGTTTGCTATTCATCTCGAGAAGACCTTGCAAGCGAAAAGGCAAAATATGATCAGGCAATAGAAAAGAGAGAAAGGCTTATTATCATTTTCAGTAAGGAAAGTAACAGGCACATGGCATCATTTTCCAGCCTGTACTAAAAACCTTGAGAAGGCCCATCTGTTAGTGATAACGTCCCAGAATTGGTATGAGTGGAAACATTACCACCAGAGTTTTGGCACGAGCTTGGTTGCCTTTCATTTTTCTGCTATCTGTTACTATTTAAAGCTTTGCTTTGTTCACTAAAACAAAGATACTCCACTATGCCCCAAGGCTTATTCTGTTTTAAAACTGCACTCGTTACTGCTAAAAATGTTACTGAAATACACACTGTTTGTTTTCCTAGATTTGGTTTTGATAGGAACAACGTTAGTTCTGGAAGTCAGTGCCTTCTTGTGGAAATATCTGTCAGTCTGCCAGCACATAGTAATTCAAGATCTTAAGACAGCACTGCCTGCACATGAAGAAGAAAAAAAATCACTTTCCTGTCAAATCACTGAAGGCATCCATGTAACTTCAAATCAGACTGTCTCTTTGTGACCCAATAATATGCATAATGCTGTGAGATGCATAAAATCTATCAAGGATGACATCAAGCACTATATTTTATTAAACCAGCTGACACAGTTTAACTATAGAGAAAGAAACCCCAAACCAATCACCTGCGGTTTCAGGTAGAACAGCAAATAGAACTACCGGAAGAGTTTTGGCAGCCTAGGAATGATCCCCACCAAATCCTGAAGAAATACATCATGGGGTATGTATGAACAGTAGACACAACACAGAGATCCTTTATCTCATGCAGGAAAGCTAGACATATTCATTAAAGAGTGGCAGGATCCAACAAACCTGCTTTGTCTCTTTTTTTTGATATGGTATCTTAGTTTTTACACTTTAGCATGATCTACTTTCTAAAAAAACCCACAACCAACCAACCCAATCAAAAATCTAGGGTCCCCCTCTCATATTTGTTTTTCTATGATACACTAGAATTGCCATGTATGTCTTGTGTATGTCACTTAATTTCTAAAAGAAAAAAGTTACAAAAGAAACAACATTTCCTTTTGGGAATGTTTAGTGCTTCTCCTTTATAAGCAGGCCTACTAGCTCAAAATTTAAATCTCATTAACTTTAATGACCATGGTAACAAGATTCAGTTCTTCCTAGGATACACAGAAAATCCTTTACACACTTTGTAAAGTGTAATGACCATGAGTCATGAAAATGTCACATTTCTTCTTGATCAGCTTACTGTATCTTTAGAGGCTTCTGTCTCAAGGTCCATTCCAGTACACCTTTTTCAGTGTACTTTACAACACTAGTATTTATAAATGCAGACAGAGCTACAGCTTTGTTTTCAATATTATGCAGACTATTTCTTTACAGAAGGTCTTTCATATTAAGATAACTTGAAACATCAAAACAGGCATGTAGTATTCTGAAAGACATCAGGTAGTTGTTAGCACATTAGTGTTAACCCTTTATAACATTAATTGTAGGCGAGGGGCCACTAACTTCCCAACACTGTGTTTCTGAACACACAATGTGTAAATAAACCTTCACACTTTAGAGATGTGTTGTAGGAAACAAGTAACACGTATAAAATATACCGAGGACAATTAGTACTACAAGTGCTAAGTATTTTTGTTATTAATGCTGAAAGGTAAGAGTTTGTTAACTCCAAGCTTTCAATGAAAAAAAAATGCAAATATAGAAGTGTACACAGAAATGTGTTTCTTAAATAAAAATTAAAGATGTTAAGGCTTGGGCTGGAAATCTTCAAGGACAGGCAGCATGATGCATGCAACCGTCCTTTTGCTTGGAAACATGTATCACATATACTCATGCAGGTGACAAGAACCATAAGAAGCAGATGCAGATGGAGTAAACCATGCTCTTGGAAGATGCTACATCACAGTTGGTCTTAAATCCATTCATATTTATGGTTGTAATGAACACCTTAACAATAGGAACCAGGAAAAACGTTCCACAGATCAGGTTTTCTGCAACATTATCCTCATGGCCTAGGATAAAGGTCAACTGAAAGAAACCTAGAAGCAGAGAAATGCAAGATGTGGGGAAACCAGATTATAAATCTGAATGATTACATGCAATGTTTTGCTTAAGTAATATAAAATGAAAAAGTACCAATCACAGTAACTGGGTCAGCCAAAAAAAAGATGCAGGCTAGAGCTGAGGGCCTCCAACTAGGTTAACAGGGTAGCTCTTGAGCAGGAAAGAAACCATAAAAGGGATCTTCTCACCTCAAATGATAGAATCTCACCAGCACTTCCTCAAGTTCTGAAATGCTGGAGGAGAACCCAAATCCAGCTAGGCTTACCTTAAAGGCTCTACTTGGACAGAGCTGGTAAGAGAACTTCTGACCTTGAAAAAAGAATAAAATGAACACAAAGCTGCAGAAGCAGCAACCTCACTCAGGAAGAACGTAAGGTCCATTTACAGAGTGAGTGCTTTCATGTCAGATCTTGTCCTGGTGCTGCCTAGCTACAACAGAACAAAATCTAAAAGCAAGTTAGGAGATTGGCCAAAAAGGAAAGCTTCAATTAAGACTTCGTGAATAATTTAACACTATTACAGACAGCCCAGAACAAGGAAGATGTATGTAGTTTTAATGCACTAAGTTTGCTTATACAAGCCTACTACAGTATGACATCCCAGTGTAAAGATATGGCCTGCCTCCAGTGATAGAGCTCAGAGTTAATACAAAGCTGCTGAGATCATCTATGGGTCTCAGCAGTAGCTCAGTGCCTCCCACTGACAGGTTAGAGTTCAAATTCTTAGCCACTTTTAGAACTACCAAAGTGGTTAAAGAAATTCTTGCTTCTAAGCAATTTGTTACTGTCCCTTTTCTGGAGATCGCTAGTTCCTCTGCCAAAAATAAATAAATAAATAATAATAATAAAAAAAATCACAGGAGCCCTTCCTAATCCACTTCAGTGGAGACTCATTTGTCACAGGGGGTAGCTCACATACTTTACTTTGGTCAAAATGCAAGGATGGTCATCACCAACTTGTGGGCAAGAAAGAGGAAGCAGTGTTATTTTCAACTGATCCAGGCAGATCTGAAAAAGATATTCTGTCCCTAATCTTACATTTAGATTCAGGTTAGTGCAACCTACTGGCTATCTATTTGAATTTAATGAAAAGCAAAATAAATTCCACATGATTAAAAAAAAAAGTTTCAGCTACATTCCCATTCCAAGCATTTTTTAGAGGTTTAAAAGATTGACATTTTTAATTAGGTTGTCTCAGCAATATGAAAGAATGACTAATTTACAAAGAATTTGATTTGAGCTCAGTGAAACGGTACCTCAACTTAACAATCCATACTTGTTATTTCTAATGAGTACAGTCATTTTTTACTTCAGTTCCAGTCGCTGTAAACAGGCTACAGAGACAGCCGACAACAACGTGAAGAGTTTTACAATGTGTGCAGTCTAGCATTTTGGTTGCTTCATAACATTTCTGAGGTTGGTTACACCTGAACTGCAACTAACAACCTAGATTTTAATCATAGGCTATAAAACCAGCAATAAACAGAAGTGTTTACAAGTGATGTAGATTCCCCTTAAACTGCTTAATATTAGAAGAGTGCCACCATCCTTGCTCTCTGCCTTCTATCCTCCCAACCTTTCCTCTTTTTGTGTTTGTTACTAAAATGCTGGTGTATGGTACTGGCTTTTCTAGACAATCAGGACTTACAACACAAAAATAAATTAAACCTGTGGTTAATGATGAGTAGCACAGCATGAAGTGCATCCTGACATACTTAAGACATTTTCCACAATTTTTCATATAATGCACTTGATGAATTTCTGAAAAAGAAAAATCAAAAAAAAGTAGCAATTTCTTAGAGGAAAGAGCTAAAAGAGAGTTTATTTTTTAATAAAAATAAATCTAAAATAACATGAAGTTGCAGGAAACATAATACCGAAACCTAATTTCTTAACAGATGGCAGTCATGCCTACTACTTCACCCATGCTGACCTACATATTTTTTCCTTAACTTCGATTAATATTCAGCTTTCATTGACTATGTTTTCCACAATTTTACCAGTAAGTGACACATTTACAATAAAAGATCTGAGAAACTGTCCTGGCTCTGGCTAGGCTAGAGTTACTGTCACAAGGAGCCAGGCCAGGTGAGCCAGGCTGGCCGGGGGCTATTCCATCCCATGTGCCACCATGCTCACCATAACAGGGGGCTGGTTGGGGAGGGGCGGGTTCGGCATCGCTCTGAGGCAGGCTGAGCGCCCCGTCAGTCCTGGGATCAGTAAATTGTTTTCTGTTATCACTCATTGTGTATCTCTGTTATCAGTACTGTTGTGGATTGTTTCCCTCTCCCTTGCTGTCCCAGTAAACTGTCCTTACCCCAACCCATGAGGCTTTTGCCTTTGTTTGTCCGGTCTCCTCCCCATCCTGCTGAGGGAGGGGTGAGCGAGCGGCTGCGTGGTGCTCGGCTGGGGCTAAACCATGTCAGAAACTCATTCAAGTGCATCTTCTTTACATGATAAGATATAGAACACATAAAAGGAAGAAAACACCTTTAACAAAGCTTATGCCATAAAATTGCACTCTTGACAATTTTATTATCTTTTCAAAGGATGCTCAAGATTGAAACTCTATATACAAAGTTTGAATCAAGTCTTGACCACAAAACTTGAAGTTTTCAGACATTAAAGCATTTTCATAACTCACACTTTCTTCTAGGAAAAAAAAACCACCATACCTGTGCCAGATACTGAACTGAATTACATTTTCTTCTAGGCATTTAATTGTAAAAAGGTAGAAAAAATAAATGCACGTAGAAAGTGAAAAGCTGGAGGAGGAATGTGAAAAAAATTTACTGTGAATGGTAATTTAAGTAAAGAAAGTTTAAAATTTCCAGATAAAATGCCCCCAATGTTTTCTCCTAAGCATTATATTATGCTGGTTTGGAGAGAACATCATAAAATGTCAAAAATATTCAAACCTTTTATTTTTGTTACTCCAAAATTACAAGGATTTACATGGAACGTCACATTAAAGGTAAGTCTTGGAATGACCAATGGCAGTTGGAAGGATTACATTTGGAAAACATGTATCACCAGCATTTGCAGTTGTCCAGTCTTCTCTTCTGTACTCAAAAATAAGGAAAGAAGTCAACTGTCTGTCCTAGCAGCAAACAAGGTGGCTGTGGGAGCTGGCAGTCCCCCAGCTCCTATTTCAGACTGTCCTTCCCAAGCGTGCTAAGTCGCCTGACTGCTCATCAGCATCCAGGGAAAAGAGCAAGGTAGTTTGAACATATTTTCACTTCATCTGAAATGGAGAGACTGCTGCAAAAATATCCTTTTGGAAAGATAGCCTTTTGTGGAGTAGACGAGCTGAGCTTTTATGAATGAAATTCATGAGCAGCATTTTGTGGTTAGTAACATAAAGATATCGAGAAAATACCACATGTATCTGATTGCCTAGCAAAACTGTGAAAGGCTGCACATAGGAACAGAGAATCAAAAGGACAAGGAGTTCCTATTTTGACTGAAGGACCAGCCAGCCCCCGATATCCCTCATTATAATGACCTTCCAGAACAGAAAACTTGCACTAATCTGAAGAATAATGCAGCTGTGGAAGCTATTCCTACATTATTCCCAGAGCGAGACGACTGAAGAGTTGTTTAGCGTGATTTTACAACACCAGTTCAGCAGGTGAACAGTGGAGGTGATCATTGCTTCAAGTCAGTTACCAAACAATAAAATACGGTGACAAAACAAGCAAGATCTTATGTAATACTCCAGTATCATTTGCATCACCTTGAGACATGATTTTAGGACTAGATCACTTATCACGCTGAATGGGTGAAAAGGTAAAATTCAAGAAATACAGAGTATAGCACAACACATTTTTTGAGCACCTGGCATTGTATTCTGTCTCTTCATTTTGGTAAACTGAAATAAAACACTGGTAGAGCTGCATGCCAGTTTATTTAGGAAGCCCACACATCAAAATCCAAATAATTTATATTTGTGTCAAGTAAAAAAAAAAAAAGTCATTGAATTACTTTGAGAAAAAGATTATGATCTCTTTTCTTGTGTTTCTCTTTCAGCACCATTAAGTTTTTCAACAAAGGTTTTGAAAGTAGGACAAATGGGGAGCCACACGCCAGGCTCTGAAGAGCATTCAGTGGAAGCTGACAACATTTTCATGCTAAACATCCACCCCACATTTTGGTTTCACATACATGTTAGCATTCCCAGCCATACAAATTCTGACCTATCACCAATCTATTAAAAAACTCAATATCGTTCCCAAAAGCTGGATATAAGTTTGCTTCCTACGCCCTATGGCATCCAGCAACTCATTTTGAAAAGTCTGTCATTTGCTCTTGCGGGTTGTTTATACAATTCCAGCATACAGTGCTTTAAAATAATTAGAGCTTCCAGTAAACGCTGCAATGCGCTGCTTTTACTGCTTTATGCAGAGGGATCTGACTTTGTATTAATTTTGCGTGGGGAGGGTACAGACTGCTTGAACAACCTTCATATCTCCTGTGGCCAGTTCATACGTTCACAGGTCCATCTCTCTCCACCTTCTGCCCTGCCCCACTCCCTGTGCCTGGAACACTAGGCAAGGACATGGAAAAAGCACAAGGCATTTGGAAGTTAAAACCAGCAGCTTAACCTCCTTGTACAGCAAATTTAAGAGGCTTAAACTCACCAACAAGTGCAGGAATTGTCAAGTTGACTGTTACACATTAAGCATGAGAAAGTAAATACATGTGACAAATACATTTCTTCCCATGTAAATGTAATAATTTAGATACATTAGCTGAGAATCAAGTCACGCATTACTTATGTCTGAACAGAGTAGAACAACAATTAACATTTTGCACATAATCAACCACTGGTTTTCATATATTCCAAACCAATTCCAGGGATGCTGCAGGCCTCACTTTTCAGCTGAGCAAGCAGCAAGATATTATTTCAACAACATCCACTTAGAGTAATCAGTGTTCACATCCACATGCACAGAAACAGGATATTTCACAGGTAGCAAATTAAATAAATCATGTGAAAGCAAACAGTTCAAATTGGGTGGCCACAGTTTATCCAAAACCACTAAACAGCCTTCCATTTGATCTTCCCTGTAACATACTGAATCAGGACTTCTTCACCACTGGTAACATAAATAAATAATCATCAGTGCTGGTTTTCCCAATCATTTCAGAGTAATCTGAAATGCAAATGCATGCCAAAAAGAGTACTATTTTTGTGATGGCAATAAAATATTATTTATAAAGGAAGGTACATCTTTCTTGCCCTGAACTTTATAACACGCTACACTCACACCAGCTAAATAAAGACCTTGCTAAGGACATTTTGTTTGACCTCATATAAAGGCACCCCTAAAAAAAAAAAAAAAAAAGAATGAAAAGAATGAAGGGCTGTTGTTCTCAGACTCCAGCTTACTGACAGGAATTTTACTAATACTCACTTGTGGCAGTTGCAGCTTTATGCTGCCAGGCTGAAGGACAATTAAAGCTCACTGGCTGTTAGATCACACTGGCCCCAGGACAGAGTGTATCTGGATGCTGAGGCAGAAGCTCCCTGGCTCTGAGCCACTGCAAAGGCTGAACATTTCCAGACATTTCACTTAAGAGCAGCATTACTTGGGCTTTCTGCGCTGGCTGCTGTACTCTGATCACCAGTATGCCGCCTGCCTGGGAGATTCAGATGGACCACAGCCTTCCTCTCCACCGAATGCACCTTCAGTTGCTGTATTCCATTTATCAGGATAAGAACTTCTGCAGCACCTTCCATGGTAAAACCCGCAGTTCTTGCTGGTCATAAAGCTGCTTTTATTTGCAATATCTATGCAAAGTATATGCACATTTATATACATGCTTTCTATACGTACATCTACAGCGATGCTATCACCTGGTTTAAGTGCTAATGATCCTTTCCAATCAAGTCGATGTGCAAATTTATTTTTTTCTATGACAACACCTTTGTGTTTTAAACGTACACATTGTATCTAGCATGTTGTGGTCAGACTTCTGGGATATAAATTAAATAAAATGTGATGCATAGTTATGTAACTGAAAACTATGAATTTATCTTCCCGCGGGTGACAAGCCTAACAGCACAGCTGGAGCATCCCCACAGCCAGACATCCAGGCAAAAGACAGTGTTAGTCGGTCCTTATCTCTTGCAAGCCACTATTAAAAGGGCCTCCAGCTTACAGCCAAAGACCCCACTTCAGAGGTATTCCTCAAACTTTGTGCTGCTAATCATGAATTAACCAACTCTGAAGATGCTAACAAGATAAATGCCAAAATATTCAAATCTGTCTAAACAGATGAACACTAAATAACCTGTGGCTTGACCAACAGAATTTTGCAGAGGTATTTATACCCTACTCCATTANGTAAAAAATAAAAAAAAAAAAAAAAAAAAAAAAGAAGGAAACTGATAGTCATGTACGTTGAGTTGCATTTCAGTATTAATGTGGGTTTTCAAAACCTTTAAATTTACTGTTATATTTTTTAAAAAACAAGACAATACTGACAGGAATAAAATGAAATTCATTTAGAAATAAGATGTTAGCCTAGTTATGTTTTATAGAACCCTGAAATCTGTTCATGATTTGAAAACATCTTTCTATTTCTGCTTTAAAAGACACATGTATTATACAAAGCCCAATATCTGATTTTAAGTGCAGAGACACAAAGTTATAAGGAACAAAAAAAAGAAAGGAGTGATAAGAATTTCTTACATTTCTCTAACATCGCTAGTCATTATCCTCTACGTCTTTCAGCCCTACTGTCCTCCGTACTTAGCACTATGCAGAGACGATGACTACTGTTGCATGGTGTGACTCTCCTACCGACACATCCACTTTTACTAAAGCACGGCTCATTTCAGTGATATTGTTTTGACATACTGACAATCTGAAAGATACTCAGTATTTAGGAATGTTATGTGTTTCTTCTTTTGACAAATACTTCAATGATATTGTTCAAAAGTCTTTCATCTGAAATACAACTGCAGGGAGAAAACAAACTTAAGAAGAATACAGCCAAAACCAATGAGAGCTTGCAGGCATTTCTGAGGGTGAGAAGGGAACAACCTCAAATGAAAGATGAAGTTTCTTATTACAAGTGTCTTGAACAAGACATCTCAATTTTGTTAAGTGAGATTCAAGGATACAGTGTATTTATTGCCCCCCCCCCCCTTTTTATTTCAAGGGCCAATTTTGTTATTGTCACTGTTACAGTTTGTTACAGTCATTGCTTTCTTTAGTTTGACATTTAGGTTTTTTGTTTTGTTTGGTTTTTTTTTAGTTTCACTTTTTTACTTAAACAAGCATTATTTTTCAAGCTGACACCTTAGGTCATGGCAATTGTTGCTAGAAGAAGTAATACACACCAGCTGTGAAAAGACTTATTTTGGATAAATATATCCAAGGTCAATCCCTATACTATAAATTTATTTAGCTTTGCGTACACCATCAAGGTATACACTTACTAGAACAGGATGTGCAATTTCTATAAACTCAAAAAAATAAAGACAGCCTTTTTCACATCAGATCATAAGTCACTCTGATGAAGATTATAGGAAGGGTCTGACAAAAGGGCAAATGTTTTATAACTATTCAGGATAAAGGACTGATGGACTGTCTACCATAGCATCTGGTACTGGCCAGTGCCAGGTACGGAGAGACGCAGAGAGGCACAGAGTACATCCATTGCGGCAGCCCCTGCACAATGGTCACCAGCATTCCTTCACCAAGGACCCCGCAAATACAGGTTGGACAGAAATCTCACAAGTTGCAGGGGGGAGACAGTGGTACAGGAAGATGCTGAATCATGCCCTCAGCAGCTGTTACTTAGCTATCATCACCTCTTATTAGTGTGTTCTTTCAGATTTCCTTGAGATCTATATGGCACTAAAAAGCCACACATAAACCCTATGCAAAAATTTTAAAGGTGAAGTATAAACTACAGTTTGGCCAGATAGAACAAATAGCCTTCTAGATTCAGTGTCTAAGAGAAAGCATGAATTACAGCCTGAGGGAAGAATAATTTTGGATTTAGGAGACTTTCAAAAAATTTGGAATTGCTGGTCGTAGGGATGACTGAAAATAGGCAAGTGACCTCCCTCACTCTCCAACCACCAAATCCTAGCGGGATTTGGGCTAGTAAGGAAAGAAACCTTGTCTCCAAATTTGATACATCCAGGTATTTCTCTATAAATTGCCCAATACAGCCTACTTCTGTAGAACAGCCATGCTACACAAAGCCAAGACGATGATTTAACTGGGACAGTAAACCCCGCACTTTTCTTACAGCCAGTCACAGTCCTCCCTCACCCACTGCTAGCCTCCCTTCTCTTCTCTTCTCTCCATCTCCTGATGAATAAAATAAAAATGCATGCTGTCAAAGACTGATTTATAAGAAAATCAAACCAAAAAGTTTATTGGTATTTCAGACACAGATGTGAACACTTCTATAGCTGGTCATACAGCAAAGAATACAGCATGTGCAACAAATTCTCCAGGCTTAGTGGTCTGCTGTAGAAAACCATTCACTTTTATTTACATTTTCATTCCTTTATGTGTACTTAAGGAGAATGATGAGTACTCATTAATACCTTTTCCAAACTACAACACTACAGATCACAAAACCTGAGTTTAACCAGTGTTGATTTAAAAGTCTTTGGTAGTTACTCCTTGTAAAATGTATTATTGGAAGCAAATTATTGTCTGATTGTTATTTAGAGTGTGGCAGTTAGAGCTTTTGTATATTTTATGACCTGTTGTCTTTCTCATTTAAAGAGCAGAAAGGAAGGAGACAGGAGGGCCATGTCCTCTGTTTCTCATGGGACAGGTGGATTCTGTCACCACAGATGATGACAGAACATTAGAAATACTGAAATTGTGGTCACTATGGACAGCCTGAAAGATCAGCAAAAATAGTCTTATCAAAATGTTTAACTTTGAAGTTTTATTTCTGAAAGTATGATGACACTACCCAACAACAGTCCACTAAAAATTATTTAAATAAGCAAATTAAAGCAGCATATGTTTAAATGGAAGGTTTTAAGGGGACTCTGACATGGGATTAGGAAGATATGTTAGTCATCCACTTGAAATCAAGGCTGCTTAGGAAAGTTAACATGAACTTTTATATAGCAACATCTTCTTCAGGTAATATATGCTGCCTAGTCTTAAGTGTCCTCAAAAGGGGGAAGGCAAATAGGAATTGAAAAAATTTCTACTTCTTCATCTAATAAATTAACAAAATACCAACAAACTGCAAGGGAACAGCTTTTACACTTCTGAAGTACAACCAGAAACAATCAGTGTAGTGGTATAGTTGTGCATTTCTGGTTCAGCAAGTTATTTCTATGTATGTTGCACATTTAAAAATTTAATTTAAAAAAAAATTTTTCATTATTTTAACCAATTACCATGGAAATGCAGTTTACCACAGATCATACATAGATTATCTTAACCACCATTCCAGGAGTAATAAAAAGTATAAAGTTAAGAATCTGAATTAGACATATGCAATGCCATATAAATGATTACTTAAGCAAATATGTACAGCTGTCTGTGAAAGTACTTTGTTTTGCTAAGCTAAATTTACTACCAAATATTCACATGTAGTTCATTAGGTTTTAATGAGAATCAGTCTTTCCATATCTCCATCAAAAGCAAACATATGAAAAGATTAAACTAAAAAAAAAAACACCCTATAAAATTTTCTTCTGGATTTAGGTATACTTTTGTAGCTTTCTGATATCATCCTAATTTACATGACCACAGAGAAATGTAGCATGTTTCCTCTTTATAGGCAGAGAACACCACCACCATTACAATCTGCTCTGTTTGTATTTTCGTATCCTCATTGCATTAAGAAACACAAAATTTAGTGAGAAGTTTACTAGCTATGAAAATCATCTACAGGCATAGAAAATTTACAAGTTTATACTGCCCTCATGACAAATCAAAATCCACTGCTTCTCAGTTCTTATGCAGCCCATCTCCCTCCATATAGTAGAGAATCCAGCTTCCTTCAGAGTCCCACAGTTTGAGCTAAATGATGAAAGCTTTTTCCAGTTCTCCTGAACCAAATGTTTTCTCTCTAAAGCTGCTGGCCAGACACCAGACAGTATTACAGGTAAAACTATAAACTAGACTGTCTTAGGGTACCTCGCCTTTTCAACCACTTGTTGTTTATACCATTTTGTCCAGTGATGACAGCAATAAAATCAGCAGGTGGGTCATTAAGTGTTAAAAACTGCATTAACAAACAGTTTCAACCTTTAGAGGCAAAGAGTTGCTACCTGATACAATGGGCACTGAAATTACACCTAAAGGGACAGGCCACTTTTGAAGTCCTTATCCTTACCAGCAGCAAAAGTCTATTGATGTCTCCCAACCTGAAACACGCACAGCTTTTTCACTGTAAACAGTGAGCACTGCTGTCTCTGGACTTTTACTGTAGCTGACAGCGTCTACCTTTTTAATTAACATTAGAGACTCGAGAGTTAAAATTATTTTATTTTGTAGCACTTGACAGTTGTTAGCAGTTCAAAACACTTGCTGAACTACAGAAGGACAATTTTCTAATATCAACATTTACATTAATCATTTAGTATTAGCCTTTTAAAGTATAATAACAATATAAATTTCTTTGATTTTTCTGAAAGCAAAATTCCTGCTGTTTAAAACAAACTACTACTTGCAGCACAAACAGACCTGTAGACAGTTGTCAATTTTTTCAGATATTTAAGTACTGGGAGTAAAAAAAACCTCCTCAAGACAAGCATATACATGGACAAAACTCATTGGGGGGAAAAGATAAGGAAAATTTTTGGTACTTTTTAAGGTAAGGCATCATTAGATGAAGTTTTCCTTTTCTTTAATAACTTGCCATCCTCCAACAATACAGCAGCAGAACCCAAGTCTCCTCCAGGAAATATGGAGGCACAGAAGTCATCTGGACAGAAGGGAGTAAAATACGCTGCTGCATTGAAAGCTTCTAAAAGCTTTCTAAAATAATTTTATACCGTATTGCTCTGATGCTCACTATTGCGCCTGCAAGTTACCAGCCAGCATGTTAACTCCCTACCAGATAAGGCCTTGTCTGGTTTTCTACCAGAATCTAGTGTTCTTTCAATGTAATTTCAGCTGATGGGGAAAATATATTTTCCTTCTCAAAAGTTCTTACTATGGTTTTATAACTAAAAAGCATGTGTCTCCACAGCAGACATTGTCTTTCATAAATGTGTGGCACACGCATAAAGTTTAAAAAGCTTATTAAACAAATACTGCAAACGTGTTAAATGTATTTATGGAAGTGTATTAATCACTGTGATAATTATCCTTGGTCAGTTTTGACCTTTCTTCATCCCTCATATATGCTTTGATAAGATGTGGAACAAAAAAAAAAAGTCTACAACAGATCACATGCCTGGACTAACATGTGAGGATAAAAAAAAAAGATTAAAACATATTACTACAGAAGCACACTGGTTGTGAACTTTACACAGATAAATTTTAAAAAAAGTTATACTGTTAACATTTTATTCAGTCTTTAAAGCAATCTTTACTTTTCCCAGAAAAGTACTTTCCTTAATAATCATAATATCTTTCTGTGTAGTATAGGAAGCTGCTTCAAACCTGAAGGAACAATGCAATTTTCATTATTTCTTCAAATATCTACTGCTACAAGAACTTGCCTTATGAATTAAAATGAGGATATGACCTTTCCTCAAAAGCAAATGGGAGTATAAGGCATTTAAACTAGGAGTCAGAGAATGAGCAAAGGAGTCACTAGAAACCAAAAACGTACCTCATTCACGATCACACGTGCCAGGATCGGGGAGTTAATTCCACAGCCTCACCGCCATACTATTAAAGGAGTCCACCAACAACTGCAGCCTTCTCCTGCCCTCTCATGCAATTAGCTTGCGTGCAAAACCTTTACTATTGCACAACTGGAAAGCAAGGGGCCCTGAAGCTATACAACAGGTGCTCTTCATAAATAAATTTCTAAGGCCACCCTTGAAACGTGACAAATCTTCTGCCTTCTGATGTATCTGAAGCATTATTTTTATTTTTCACCTGGTGGATAAATAAGCAACTTATCAGTGTATACATAAGCAAAACCAAGAAAAAGTTACCCAGTCTTTCTAAAAAAAGATAAGGCTGATGGAAACACACATTCAAATGTACTGAAAGACAGAGATGGTATCTTAGAGCTACTCTTAAGATGAGGGGCAAGTTTTCATGGCTTCTCGAGGCACAAAACTGATTTACATCAAAGGGCTGACTGAGTTCACGACCTCCAGATGAAAAGTGTGTGCTTCTGCTCAGTAGGAGTGCGATGCAAAACATTTCCCCGTGGTAAGAATTTGGATTATCTGTATCACTTTCTGGAAGCAAAATACAGAATCTCACTTTGTAAGATCCTCCTTATGATGCCAGGAAGAAGGCAATTTGTTCCTGTTGCTAAAATGCAGAGTGACCAACCTGATTGTCTCTGGAACGACAAGACACACAGTAGTTGCTACTTTTCTCTGCATATAAGCATAAGGAATCAAAACTTTGAAGAACATGAGACAAGATTCACGATCTTCTCTTATAAGTTACTTTGGCTATGCTAATTACTTATTTCAAGTGTTAAGTTTATAGTCTCTACCAAGGCAGGAAGCAGTAACTATTAAAAAAGATGTGAATTTTCATGTCTGAGACCTACTGTGTCCCTGCTGCAGGGGGAACCGTCTGTGGCCTTGACACCACAGAATTAAGGAGTTCACAACCTTTTCACACCATTTCAAGCCCAACATGAACCTGATGTGTTTGGCATTTACAAGTGACAACTTGCCCTAAAAGATGCATTTAAGCTATGACTGGTTTACAATGCTCTATTAATGAAACCCTGCCTGTACATTTGATCCACCCTTTTCATAATTTCACAAACATTTGATTTCTACCAACACAAATTCTAAAAATGACTTTATTCTGTAATCATAATAAATCAGCAGTCCAGTTGTTTCAAATAGTTCCACTGTCTAATCGGGTATTATTTGTTTAAGACCAAAGTAACTATGACTAAAACTAAAAATTACAAGTCATGCTCTTACTAGGTAAAGTTATCCTGCTTCTTCATCCCTCCTTTCCATAGATGCCATCCATGATGCTTAGATGTATAGTTTTAGTCTTAATAACACAAAATTGACTTGTTTCAATACCAACTACTAAAACAGTAAGTTAACAAATACCTTTTTTCTCCCCCTCTCCACTCTTCTGCAGGAATATCTACCTGTGCTACTATCCATTGAACAAGTTAGGACAAGTATTCATAACTAAATCCACAAGAAACACTTTGGAATTTATCTGAGAGAAGTAGCTTAAATTCATAGACATGAGCTTGTGTACAAAGAAGAGCTAGGGTTGTGCACATTGGTTACTTTTGCATTTACAAGTATACGCACATTAAGATTTTACCTCATTTTTCTTTGAAGGAAGGACTAAATGACATATTTTAGCACAGAATTTAGTTCTATACAAAGAGCTGCTCATAAGACAGCAAAGAGCCAACAGACAATGTTGAGCTGCCAATATTCAGCTTACAATGTAAATTTAAATACCTTTCACAAGATTTACTATGTCAGTGGTCCAAGTGAGATAAAAACAAAAATCAATGTACATAGTATTTGTACTGAAGAACTAAGTTTGGAATTTTAGGTTGGAAAAGTGAGATAAAAACAAAGGAATACACAGGAGTTCCATGAAGTTTCTTAAATAAAATTTGAGGATTGAGGAATGAGAATCACTTCCTTCACTATATTTTCTGACGTTCAAGAGACCAGTAAAGAATTCCTTTAAAGGCTCAGTAACACATGGAAATTGCTTCTATAACAGCCATAGATTCAGTTTTCAACTTTGTAAAATGAATTTAAGATAACTTTAAGGTGAATTCACTTCAAGCACCAAGTAGTTTCTTTCCCTTTTCAAAGGCATAGAGCTATTCAGTGAAATTACATCACGTGTTAATGTGAGATTTAATATATCTCCAAAAAAAGAGTGTTACAAATTAACACATTCCAAGAACATATGCCAACAGGATGGTACTACATCAGTACAAAAACATTATTGTTAAGATAAATACTAGTTCTCATTGCAGCCTTCTGCTACAGCTATTAGGAGAGCAATGAAAAATTCCCTTTTTGTAACTGTTCAAACTCTGTTCGTTTTGTATCCCTGTAGATCTACCACCCTTCCTTTTGGCAACTATCAAAATTGTCTTTCACTGTAGAACATTCTTGCACGGGAAAGATTAGGATAAGCAAAGTGAGGTTTTGCCCTGACTTTTTCATAGGTTCCCTGCATGAGTCCATGTGAAGTCATAAACATACCTGTTCCACAGGAACCCTCTCTGTAAATAAAATAATCACATGTTGCACACTGGGGTGGGGCAGGTCTATATTGATTTCTGTCAAGTACACTGAAACATTTTGAAAGTCATTAGACAATCATGAAGCATTGCTTTACTATTTAAACATAAAACTTTCCAACATAATCAGCTAATTATTTTGTAAAAATATTGGATAAACACTGCTATCTACATAGGTAAAAGGATCCTATAGCAAATGGGCACGTCCCAGAGAGAGCCCATTGTAGCAGTATGGCAGTACCTACCGACACAAATAAACCAAGTAGAAGTATTTGCCACTCCTTGCTCTCCTCCCTTGAATCTTTTTCAGCTTCTAATTTATAGAAGCTGAGAACACACATGGATGTCAACCTGCTTTACAGCAGCCCCATCCAGCAAAGTTTCAATCCTTGTACCTGCTACATACTTCAGTTTTCATGACTCATTTCCAACTTTCCAGAGGAAAGTCAGTCCTACTGCGCAATATACAGCTAGCAATACCTTTCACACGTTCACAATAGAAACTGTGAGAAATTTAGCCTAAAAGAATTCACCAAGCTTAAAGCAGTGACTAAGATATCTCCAACACAGATGTAAGTATAATGGGAAATTAGTGCAGAACACCACCACTGCTATATTCTGCTTTCCAGGTAAAAAGATCCACATAAGCCTTTTAATACTCACTTCAAAACATTAGTTTATGCACAATCGCAGGACTGTAAGAACTGCACAGTTCAGAAAATCCAGCCTTCCACAACTGCAAGCAAAAGTGTAAGTTATATGCTTTTAAGACCTATAACAATCTACCTGTCCTATGTGCTCTATAATACTAATTTAAAAGCAATAGGTTAAAAAGGCCAAGAATATATTAAAAAAAAAAAGTTAAAATGCAGCACAAGCAGTTAGCCAGGAAGCTCAAGTGCAACACCCCTACCCCAAAGGAGAAATTGTTAAGTGTTCAGGATGTACCACGAGTACATCTACATGCTATCAAAGAAGGTAAAACACCACAGGTGCCATAACTGGCAATATAACTTTCCTCCTAATGATAAATCTCACAATTGGTGAACACTCTGGCAAAAACCACACCCACCAGCAATACCAGAAGTATCACCAGTAACATAACTGCAACTTTGCCAAAGTTCTGTCTTTGGCTGCAGTCCATAGAGAGCATTTCAGAATGAGATACAAACCACAGAGTCCAATGACGCAATGGGCGAGAGAATCCCTTCCTGATCTGGTAGGTGACCAGTGGAAACCCCAAAACCCAAGATTAAAGGGAACCCAAACACAGTACAACCCAACAAATGGTATTTTTTCTAGTTCCCTCAGAAGTAACACAGTTTTGAGGTATTTCTGAACAATTACCCTCATCTCAGCAGAACATAAGCTTACATTAGCACAACTTCAGGATTACCTATTCCATTTCCTTGCTACATCCTTCAATTCTGTCTAGAAGAACGTCCCCTCTAGGCTGAAACTGGCTCCACATCAATTTAACATCTGCTTTCCTGTAGGGAGGGCACCAAATCCATGACATAAGGAAGACTGACTTACAGTGAGTGGGTAGTCTCTCCGTGCCAACTATGGAGAATACAAATCTTCTCTTTTACAGCACTGAAAGTCTGAGCAATTCCATTACGCAAGATGTGGCAAGCTCACATGAGTCTGGTGTTGGACCTGAAAAACAAACAAAAAATAAGACGAGAAATAAAACTTCCTGCTGCATTGTCCTTTTATACCTAGGAAGCACGAGGGAGCCTCTGCATTCATAGACTGTATGGTTCTTCATTCCAATTATTAGATTTGAATTTCTGTTGCACCTGGTCAGTTCCCATATCAGCTTGATGATAATCTTTCCAAAAGTCTGTAACCAACACTAGAGGAACCAGTGCCTACGTACCACATATCATTTACAATTTATAAGAACTAACACATCATTAAGTTTCCTCTGGTGCTCTGAGGCTTTCCTGATCTTTTTTCAAGATAAATATGAGAAACAGAATTCCTCAAATTATTTGTACCTTACATTCAAAACTGT
Organism: Aramus guarauna; assembly: GCA_013400195.1. Classification (NCBI taxonomy): domain Eukaryota; kingdom Metazoa; phylum Chordata; class Aves; order Gruiformes; family Aramidae; genus Aramus; species Aramus guarauna. The sequence continues at coordinate 441,638 of VXBL01010529.1, read as the reverse complement.
TATCCACTGTTATAATTAAACTTTTTTTTCTAGCTATATTTTCTATACACTGTCAATAGACCACACAGTTTCGTTTCAGTAATGGAACTAAGTTTTTCTACATTTCTTGAATTACTGTCATTACTGCCCTTATTTAGTATTATTCTTAAAGTGGTAGCATATTTTTCATGGAAAAAGGAAATCCTTTTCCCTGTTTTCAACTCACTGAGTTTTAAGCAATAATTTTGCCTTTTCTTGGCATTGTCTACATTTAATAACTCTTAATTTCATGTTTACACTCAATTCCTTGGTGCTTCTATTGGTTACATTTCCTGAAAATGCCACTGCCCCCAGCTGGCTTGGAGTCTAAACATCTGAGATCTAATTTTAGCATTAGATTTTTTTTTTAATGTATAAACTTGTGTATTTTTAACAATAATCCAAATACTAAGGGTGGAAGTTTTAAAAACTAACACAAGAAAGAACACTTGATGTGTTAACTTTGATATCTTATATTAATCTAAGGTTCTTTCAATTTGTGCTGCTTTTTAAGATTAGAGACCTAAAATAGCCATTAATGTAAGAGCCTCCTGACATTTTTAGCTTGGAGGAACATGCAGTGGGCAGCCACAGTTGAAATAATAACATATTTGAGTGATGAACCAGCTTTACAGTTTTATTACTCAGACTTTCCCAAATTTATGGCTGGCATTTTTCCCAGTAACTCAGAAATTAAGCTGTTCTACATTTAAAACTTCCAACTAATCATATACCAAAAACTTCTCACAGTTAAGGCAACAAAATCACCTTATGATAAGCCTTTGAAAAAATAAATAAAAATACCTAGCTTCGAAAAATAGTGCCTTTAATCCTTTGTGTTATTTAGATGAACAATGTAAGAGAAACAGGCAAAAAAAATAATCTGATATAGGTTACAGACAATTACATTTGTTATCAGGAGTATATTACATATCACACTGAAATAGCAGTGACCCTAGAGGGACCCCAAAGGAAAGTAACAGATACAAGGGAACACAGCCTAAGCATTCTCCCTTGCTAGGCACATTAGGCCATCAGCAGTTCCGTGCTAACTTTGAAAATACACTATGGCTTTAAAAAAATAACTTAAAAAAAAATCACTATCCCAAAATTAAGAAAAATAATTGAGCTTTTCAACATAGCCCACAGGGTCAGACCTTATACAGCAACTCCACAGATTGCAGGATAGGAAAGGGGAGTTTCCAGTTCCACCATTTCAATCTCAAAGCCTTTATTTAGCTAAGGGTTGCCCAAAACAATATCCACAATTTTCCACTTTACTGTGCAGCTCCCTGTGTAGGAGTTTGGCCTTGTCTTCACAACTACAGACTTCATGAACTCCATGCCACCTAGGACAAGCCAAATGCAGGGGCCTTCACCCACAAACAAACATTAGAAAAATTCTAGAGCCTGATCCATTGGAATAGAAGGATAAATTGAACAATAAACATGTCTCTCAGTGGGTGACTGCAGCTCATGTGAGCATTTAATGCTCATTTAATGCAGAACAGAGAAAATTAATTATTTGTTACCAAAGGGGGGGGGGGGGAGAACATGCATTAATTGACCTTTTAACAATTCTACAACAATTCATTAAGCTGTTTTGTACTGTATTAGTCCCAAAGAAGCTACACATTTTTAAGTATTTCTGGAAAAGCCTACCAGGAGTGTAAGAAAGACTTAATCTAGCAATAGAGTGTAATTTGGTATAAATCCGCAGCATGCAGAACTGGGCCCTTGGGGAGGAACCAGCTAATTCTCTCCCTTCTCAAAGTTAACCATTTATTTCTGCTGCAAGTCCTACTAAAACCAGTAGCAACATGACTACAGAGTGGGAAATGAATCCAGTTAATAACCAAACAGGAAAAAGGCCAGATATTTAGCTACACTGCTGAACCAGTTCATTGCATGAACATGCTGCCAGTGTACTGCAGATGAAAAGAGCAAATCAGGCAGCTGCAGACAGGAGGGCAGAGCAGAACTACCCCTTCTGAAAGCACCACAGGATTAAGCTGGTTTACACCAAAAATGGAACAGTAGGAACAAAGCGATGGAACAGTAAGAAAGCAAGCAACTTGCCCGAAGCAACGTGCAGCAGACATGACTTCTAAAACTCAAGAGTTTAACGAATGTGAACAAGAGCTGCCAGTAATGCCAAGTCTGACTGAAATAAAACATTAAAAATATTATAGTTTGCATGATGGATAAGCTAGTTACAAGTGTCATTATATACTGCTAGCTTTAATTGCTCTAAGCTAAATATAGCTTTCAGAATTTAATAGCTCCCCCTCAGCTTTTCTGTCTTTCAAGGACAGAAAAATCTTCCCGTTCGAAAAAGCACACAGACATCACAGTTGCACGCTACCACAGAGAAGCAGGAGGCAAACCATTAAGATGATTAAGTTAGAGTCTCCAGCGCTCATCCACAGCGCCTATTTTCACGAGACCAATTGCTTTCCTATTCCACCTCTCTGGCTCCAGTTACAGAGAGTAGGTAACAGAAGCATGCATATCTGCTCTTTTGCAAGCTAAGCCATTTTGTTGCTTTATTAGCAGACTGTACTGAATCTTGATCCCCCCATGTTTCCAGTCAAGATGTTGCCTTTACCAGCAAGCTGCCTGGTACCCACACACTTCTTCCTGTGCCACCTAGCTAGGCACCACAGGGGAGGAAGAGCGAGTCTCCTGCACACACATGCAGCCTGACCCTTCCCCACAGCATTGTAGTGGCATGACATACCTGAGGGGATCCAAAATCTGCTATGGCAGCACCCTGATAAAAGTATGAAACAAGTTCTCTTCTGTCTTACAGCAAATAAGGATTTTTAAAAGAATTAATGAAGAGTTCTACATAGCAGGCTTCAGTTTCCCTCTCCAAGCTGATAAAGGGTTTCAGGCAGAAAATTTGGCTGACAGCTAGAAACGCATTCTACAGATTCAACATTTCTGTTCACCTTAATTTTAGAGGTCATTACATAATTGAAGTGCCTGCAATTTTTCTATAATTCGGGGAATTAGGAAAAAAAAAAAAAGCCACTGCCGCAATGACAGTCTTTCTACTTTCCCTCAGGCCATGACTACAAACCCCCTTTTCTCCATCCCCAATTCATCACCTGGCTTTTGCCCTCTACTTATTTTCTCTTTAGTTTCATCCATCCTCTTAACTTTACTAAGCTGAACTCTTAATTTTTATCAAGAGATCTGGTCTTCGTCATCCCTGTCTTTGCTGAATGAGGAATAACGCTACTTATGGAAAAGAGAGTATTGATCAGACCGCATGAATTACTGAATGCCACATTAGAGCTGAAGAGATGTGCCAAAGGCTCCAGGTTTGCCCATGTTACAGAGCTGGGCATACACTGTAGGAGTGCCAGCTGGAGGTCTGCCACGAAGTACCTACTACACCAAATAAGACCAAAGGTGGCATACCACAGCTTTTTCTGTCCTATGTCCTACCATTTCTGAGGTGCAGACGAGGCTACATAAACCAGGGTAAAGGAACTATGTCTATTTGTTGCTTAAGTGAGATTTTAAAGTGAGCCTCCTGATGTGCACTGTTCTGCATCAGAACATCCATGCTGTACTGCTAGCTGAGCTGCCACAGAACAGAAAGGCTCCCTACTGTCAGTGCAGCCCTAGACAGCCTTCATTCATCCACTTCTGATAAAGCCCAAAAATCACAATGCTCATTGCCATTAAGATTTTTCCTTACTGAATTAACAGACCAAAATGTGGATAAATGCCATCAAAACCTGGGATGAATACTGGAAACACTTTGTATACTAGATCTGTCACTCTTACAGAAGAATGCTTTGAAACTCTGCTCATCCCAGCAGCCTATTTAGTACAGATTAATGTTTAAAAAAAAAACAACTAAAAAAAACACACACACAAAACAACACATACACAACATTACACATCTACTACAGATAAATGTAATCTTAGTGCTACACGTTAACTGTTGTGAATTGGAGCTGAGCGACCCAGAACTCCACGGGACTTCTCCTAGTCCAGCTGTTCCGCTCTCGGGCAGGGCAGGGCAGGGCAGCCTGCCAGCTGTGGCTGCACAAGTCTGGAGCACCAACCAACCTCTCACACTTGCCCTGCGTGTAAAACCGTCATGTAAGGTGCAGTGAATAGAGACATACCATATGTTGCCTTTTAAGAAATTACTAGAAACACCACACAAGCAGAAGGATGGAAGAACAGTGGAGATCAGCCAAAGTAACAGTGACATTAGTCTGGGACAGTAAGCATGCAGCTACGTGACTGTCTACTAAATCTGGATATGGGGATTAGAAGAAGAGAAAAGATATCAGAAAAAGGTGATTTGTTTTCTTGCCACCAGTAATACTGGAGAGATTTTACTCTCCTCTCCAAAATTAAAACACCTATGTAAGTATAACCCCTTCTTTTCCTCTTAGTGTCACATGTATATGTAGAGACACACACAAAAAAAAAAAAAAAAGCATCATCAGTCTCAGGTCAGGACAGCGGAGGCCTGAACATTTACAAAACTTTCACAGAAGCATTAGTTAAAAAGCAATTATGTTAAAACAACAAGATCCATCAGAATAAATATATGCCATCCTCCAGAAGCTGCAACTTATTCAGAGCAAGTTTATTCAGAGATTTTTTTCCAGAAGAAAAAAAGAAATAGATGTGGCCAGTTATGATGTCTACAAATTACAGAATCTGTTTATTTACTTGATGCTTTCTTCTACACCTGCTGACCTGCAAAAGTGCCCCAGCTGTATCAATGGCTGCTGAAAAATTCTGGCAACAGCTACTACTATATCTGTGACTTTGTGGGGAAAAAAACTATATATAAACATCTTCCATTAAATATAGATATTCACTTAAATGTAGCTTAATTTTTTTATTGTTTTGATATAGATAAAGTCACATTTAAGTGAGTACTTTCACAATCTGATCAAATGGTTCACATATATTGGCCCTTCCCCTTCCTCCTTGTACTTTATCTATTTCCCTGCTGATCTGAAGCTATATTCTTTCTTGGTGTTCAAGATTACTTAAGTTACAGTCAAAGAACAGAGGGGGGTACAGAATCGGAATATTATTTATACGGCAGGACTTCAAACAATTGATCCAGCTACATCTCAAGGGATTTTATAAAGAGGTATTAAAATAATGAGAAAGATGGGTGAAACACTGGAGTATTCAGTGTCTCATTCAGGAGACAAGGACATTGAGCCTCTAGGACATGGTGACACACCCAAGAAAGGATTTACAGATGAAAGGGAAAACTGAAAGTTGTTGGGCACCCACACAATCTCCATATCTAACCTCGCTACACTAGAAAAAGAAAATGAGGATGTGGCCAAGAAGGACGCTTATCTCTGATCATTTGATAAAGGACTAAAAGTCTACAGATGAGAACAGGGGTCAGGCAGACAAGTAGGCTGCCCTGGTAAATAGGCATGACCAGATAAAACATTTTGAAGTATCTGTGGAAAAAAAAAGAAAAAAAAAAAGGCCTATACCACAAAACTGATGAACTTGAATTGGGTACTAAACACAAGGCTAGATATCACAGGGACAAGAGAGTCTTAGTGGCTACAACACATAACGAAGTGTACACACTATTCGGAAATGCCAGTAAAGGTAGGGCTGGTACACATCTACACCATTTAAAACTGTGATAGATTAAAAAAACCCCACACCCAAAAAAGCCACAATACAAAACCACCACTGCAAAAGAATGAACAGAATCCTTCTGGGTCCAGAAAAAGTACTTTTAAAACAAAGTACAGTCATGCTCAGAGTGGTGGGAGTCTGCAATGGATTCCAAGAAACCAGCCTTGGTACAGATTTTCATTTATTAGAATGAAAAATATCATGGTGAATTGGGCATTACAGAAGATTAACATGTCGGAATCAAGTGAGTAATAAGCAAAAGGAACCAGTTTAAGTAGTCAGGTAGACTGAGGAATTCAGACTCACTAAACTGAAAATCCAGAGCTGCTGCTTCATTAAATGTGCAGAAATGAATCTGGAAATTCTTCATTGGATGCAGTGTGCAGTAGACAATGTGCAAGATGAAATAGGCTTAATTACATAATTACCTTGCCTACCCCTCCCAAAAAGGCAGGGAAGGAGTTGATTGAAGAAGTTGTACGTCAGATGTTAAAGTGTAGGAACAAAGTTAAAACTTTTAAAAAAATTATTTAAAAGCTATTAAAAACAAAGTTCTTCAACAACACATCAAAACTAAGTGAAGTAGTAAACTGGTAGTGAAAATTTCTTGGTAAAGAAACAAAGACAGGATGTGAACTATGACACAGGCCTGGAAATTATCACAACCAGCATGGAATCAAAGTAACAGCTTCCTGAGCATGAGTTGAAAAAAAAACAGATGATACTGCTACAGATTTCTGAAAGGCAGATTAAATTGTATATGTAGTTGCAAATAAAACTTTCATGCATTCTCAAGTCATTGTGCCTACTTCATCTCTAGCCAACATAAACATTTAAAAAATGTAATCTATGCTTTTTAAGCATATTAAAAAAACAGTTAGATACTCTATGACAGCAGAAGAACAAACAGAATACCTGTCATTAGAATCGGAGGTGAGAGGAGAAAATGGAAAAGAAATCAGCCCTACTACAATCACTAACATGCAAGATTTCAGATTAAGTCAAAGAGTCAGAAGGAAATGGTATTAGATTTTTTTTTTTTAAATTAAAAATACAAGGGAAATCTATAGATTTCATGTGGACCTGATTAACAGCTGCACAGAAAAAATAATAAAGCTGGCAATGATCTTATTTAGTAAAATAATTGATATGCCACTTACCAACATTACTATTGCTGATTTAACCTGGGTTGCAAACTGACCTTGCCTTAATGCTTTAAAGTTTCCATTAATAAAAAGAAATTACTTCAGCTTTACTTGCTTATATGCATTTCTTTTGTGAAGAAATGTTTGGTGTTTATTTTTAAGGAATATAATAATTTCAAGAAGTGGCAGGTCAAGGAAACTGTACTTTTTAGAATCTGTGTTTAGGCTACGAGACACATGAGCTTCTACTACATCAGTTCTGACAATGAAATTTGTCGCTATTTTCTTCTTGATGTGGTGTCATTACTTTGCATGCCCATGCCTTTCTGAAGACGATGACTGCACTTTCCAGAGTCCTGGGACTCAGATACACAGAAACAAGCATTTCAGAATCTCAGTGCAAGGAGGAATTAAGGGATCAGACCAGTTTTCTTCAATTCCCTTCTTCAACAAAGCCAATCCAAGCACAAATCTAGCCAATCTATGTCTTGTGATTTTTGTTTGCACTGCTCCTGCATTCCACAAAATATTCTTCCATGCAAAGGTTTCAGTGGCATTCACAGACTGGGCAAAAAAGTTTCATAAGATGACTCACTTGTATTTACTCAGAACAGCCCCATTAATCTCAAAGACCAAAAAGAACCATAGGGAAGTAAAAAAAAAAAAA